>VWPV01016109.1:0-24187 GCA_013389885.1 Geococcyx californianus
AATTATTTTTTGATCTAAAAAAACTTCATGGGCAAATTGTGGCTGCCCAGTGTCAGACATCAAGCCACTTCAGCTGGAAAATTTGAATATGCAGAATTGGAGGTTAAACTCCTAATTCACTATGGATTATGTCAGATCTCCAGAACCAGCCAAACCTTGCATTATCCTGAGATTGATTCACCACAGGAATCTAATTTTCACTGCTTATATCCTGCAGAAACTATTTTTTCCCTATGATACCAGTATTGAGTGGTGATGTTTTAAATACTTTTTGAAGAGTCATCATTTTAATCTACTTAATTGCAAAGACAGGTGTTAGATCTTCCACACATTTTTAGGCTTATAATCTATATTTCATATTTTTGTTAATGGAGTGAATTTAAGTACCATGAACACTAGTAATATTGTCTTACCTTGGACCACTGCTTATTAACTTTTTCCCTTATTAATGAAATAGTAAGGTCATTTTTGTGTGTGTGTATGTTCCAACAATGTAAAAGGAGTACTCATTGTCCATAGATGCATTGATGTATAAGGAAAGACAGAATAGTTACCAGTTATGTTAAAGTACAAATTCAGTTCATATGGATTAAGATATGTCACAAAATTTCAGTCCAATGACATTATTTTATAGCAGTTAAAAATACCATCTGCTGAGACTTTTGTGTAAGAAATCAAATGCATACGGATCAAGAAATTATATTGTTAAAATCCCTATGGCAACATTAACATAATCACACTATACTTATGGATTGTGGTATTTTGGATTGCTGAGCATACTGAGGAATGTTTTAAAGCAGATCGTACAGTATGGGTGTTTCATCAGAATTAGTCTTTTCCTGGAAATACTTACATTTTAATTTCCTGACTGCTGTATATTTAAAATTGATAACTTATTTCTGTATTAATATTAGGTTATTTTAATGAAATTTCTGTGGGAAAGAAAATAAAAATGGGAAAGAAGGCAATTATTCAAAAGAGAAAAATAAAAAAGAATTAAGTAAGTGTTTTCAACAAACATGCAGGTGCACAGGTGACATGCACATATTCTTCCCTGTCCCTTATCTGTTCAATATTCATATCGTAAATTCTGTGTTTGTAATCCCACAATGTTTTATGCCATTGACATTATAAGGAATTTCTATTGTAATAATCTTAACACAAAGCATGTAACTACACCATGTGATTGTCAGAGGCTGGGACTTGACAAGGTGTCCTTGGGATGCAGCAGGAGATGGTTCTTATGTCGGCCCCATTGTTGACAATGGTTGAGGGATAAAACACTTGGTTTAATAGCTGCGTCTCACTCGTGGGCCTCCTAGTCACTCCAAAGCATGCCAAAGAAAGGTAAATGTAAAGTCTGTAGTCATAGTTCAGAACAAAAATGAAGGAAAATCGGCTAGGGGTGGGTAAGGTGGGTGCAATGTTTTGTTTGGTATGGCTGGTTTAGTTTAGTTTGGTTTTCCTACAGAAATCATAACAAATCAAGATTCTAGTCCATTCAGTACAGTATTCCTTCTCCAATAATCATCAGTTGATTGTGAAAAAGAACACATGTAACAATTGAGGATCATAATCATAATGTATTTTCTCATTTGGGTTCATTCTGTCCTCTGAGTCTTCTTTCTGATAGATGTTGCATTTAGTTCCTTTGTAAGTTCAGGTAAATTCCATAATCTGTGAAAATGTTTATCAACTCCTGTTGATGGGAACTTGTACAGAGGGTTGTTACAGCTGTCATATTCTTGGCCTTAAAGTATGTAAACTGTGGCAGAATGTCAGACTGTCTCTGCAAAACGAGGACATGACATTGCTTGTCTTTAAAACCTGTGGATCATTTTGCTGCGTCTAGCAGGATCATGCTATCTGTAATTTACACAGGGACAGTTAAAACTTACGTCTAAGGACTCAACACCTTTTTTTCAAAATAGTTTCAACACGTTTCAGTACATCTCACAGTACTTATGCCTGAAGATAATGGACATATTGTGTTCTCTGACATTTTTTCCTGAATGCTTATATTTAGTAAAAAAAATTTTACAGGTATCTATATCCCTTTTGAACTTGGTATAGGCTTTCTTTATGTAGCCACAGTGGCTGTCTTCAAGTGATTCTTCTGAACTTCAGTGTCTATATTTTTAAACATAATAAGATTATGATTAATGGGTGTAACCTTAATTTAAATAAGAATAAACATAATAAGTATCCAAACTGATTCAAAACAATCTGTTTACCAGCTACAAGCACAATCAGATTCTTCTGTTGGCATTAGTTGTTGTGTTGGGCTGTTTAGCTTGCATGCTAATGCAAAGTTTGTAACATTGAGGGGAGGTTGATGGATAATAGATGAAGAAATTTTGTAGACTTTTCTTTCCATCTTAGAAAATTCTCTCAGCATAAACATAAATCTAGCTCTGTTCTTTGCCTCCTACATGGTAACTATGACATTTATGTTGAGGACGGAAGTATTAATAGATCATACTAGGTAGTGACTATCATCTCGTCGCTATGGACAGATGGCTTTGAGAAAGGCATACAGTACAGAATTTAAGTGCTCTTTCTGAGGGAATCTGGAAATCTTCATAATTCAGAGAAAATAATGCAGGAGTTGTGAAAGTCAAATTTCCAAGTTTGGGAACTGTCAAGTGCTTTATAGATAGGGGTTGGACAAAATATGAGGAATGCCAGCAAACCAAATCAAATTATTACTGCAAAGCCACCCACAAACCTTAGCAGAATAATTATGTTTCCTTGTGTCTGGAGGTGATGTTGCTTACGTTGCTTAGCTTAGGAACAAAGTAGTGTGAAGAATGTGCTCCTCCCCAGTGCTTCAGGGAAGAAAGTTATTTCCAAAGAGTACTGACATAATGAAACTGTTTCCACCCTTGGGAAAAGTTTTTTTGTCTTGTGATACAGAGAAAGTCCTTGAGGTAGCTGAGTGACTGATTGGAGTTACGCTCCCAAGGGTCTTCTGGGAGCATTCATCAGAGAGTACTCCCAGAGTGCTACTGAGTATGGGTAACGAGAATCCTGTGAGTCATTCTCTTATGCTCTTCATAATTCATCCTTGGGGTGAATTGCAGCTTCTGCAGTTAGACTCTGACAGTGTATGATCTACACAATTGGGAAACTGAGGAAGATCTGAATTCACACAGAGGAGACACTTGAAAACCCCTCTTTTGACAGCCATTTGTATGCTTCTACCTTAGGTCACTCCCCGAGCACTTGGCGTGAGTCTTAGAAAAATGATTGCTCTTATGTGTTGAAAATAATTTCAAAATAAGTAAGTGTGTTTTCTGTTTGCTTTATTACTTCCTCACAAAAATATATGTAGAGACCAGAAACTGCAGGCTTGACTACCAAAACCAGGAGGTCAGTTGCTGAAAACCATGTGGTTTAAGTGCTTTAAGTAAAGCTATGTAGCATCTTCCCAAATGTGTGCCTTTTCCTCCTAATTACTTGTTGCTTTGTTGCAAATGTTACTTTCTTTAAATATATCAACTCCCACTCACATTAAACATTTGACTGCAACAGCACCCCACCTAAACAAGGGACTGTTTAAAATTGCCTGCCTACCTTTCAATTTCTATCTACATAGTTAGTGAGATTGCATGTTGGTTCATAACAGTTTGTTACCTGCTTATTCGTTTGCAAGGGTGCAAGGTGAATGCTCAATGGTTTCCACCAGAGTTAGCATAGACATTAACCTGAATGACTCCAGTGCTATCTCTCAGTCCTAACATAGACACAGATTTATCATGCCTGCCTCAGCTTTGCTCCAGGCACCTGATTAAAACGTGCAGACCAATGTCTGCTTTTGTCTGTTTACTTTGATTTTCACTTCGGAGCATTTTACCAGGACTGTACTCATTGCCTCCCTGCTGTTCACATCCTTTGTAGCATTTGTTGTCTGAATTTTCCGGTCAGTGTGGCACCAAGGTCTAACTGCATAATGTATCTTCTACATGTAAGGATAATCCACATCTTCCTCATCACTCTACTGTGTAAGGTATGGTTTCTATAATGGTGTGGATTTAAGAGGGTAAAAAAGCAATCACAGAAGTATCTTGGATTTTTAAGTTGCCACAGAAGACTTATAAAACTCACCATGTGTTTCTTCTATCTGCTGTGAACTAGGCTTCACTTCTTATATCCATGCAAGAAGCTGAAGGCTTGCTGTGATGATGTCATCTAGATGAACAGTTTACTGGAGTTATGGCTATTAATCATGCCTTACTGTTGGTCTCTTTAATACCACATGGGGTATAGCAATAGTACAAAAAAATTTATTGGGAAAAATGACTTTTCAGAAATGAAGACTTATTGAACTTGCAAATGACTTGGAAACAAAGAAAAAAAGACTAAACTACTCAGTACTGCTTAAAAGGCAGGGCCTTTAAAATAAACAACAGAGTTTAATATTAATCTCATTGTTCTATATAAACATTCTAAGAACAGGAGACAACATTTCAGTATCTAAGAAATGAAGACATAAGAATGGATGCATAACTTTATACGTTTTTTCAGTCTGTAATTCCATGTATTTAAATACGATAATGTTACAAAATTTCCATTATCAGTCAATGTCTATCTTTAGGTTTGAAATGTTTGAGATTACTTTAAGCATAGACTAGAAACTTCCAGGTCTGATACAAAGTGCTTTGCTGAGGTAAGCTAGTTCTATAAAGACTGATATAATAAAAATATAGAATAATTTCAAATATTTTGCTTCGGTAGCAAAAAGTGAATCTTTCTAAGACTTGGAAGCAATATTAGATATCTTCTCTTTCTCTCCTCAATGGCTATAAATGGCTATAAATGCATTCAGCTATATGAGTTTAAGAGGAAAAAGTAAGAACATCTATCAACAAAACCAGGCTAAAATGACTGCAGAGTAGCTAGCTGCTATCATTGTTCAAGGGCTGCAGTAATTTGATAAACAACAGTGATCAGGTTTTATTCTTCATGTATAGCAGTGATATTTTTGATTAATTATATATCTTCAAATATTCCCCTGAAGTGTTCATGTTTCATATATGATACAGGTAAAAAACTGGAAGGTGCGTTGTGCACTCAGAGAAATTTCCAAAGACAGTCAGTGCTGGCTTTTCAGGTCCATAGAAATCACACAGTTTTAACATTCTAAGAATGATAACAAAGTCAGGCTTGAAAGCAAACTTATCACAAATTTGAAAATCCCTATAAATCAAAATATGTCATTACTTTTTTCCCTGATCCATTCACATAACAGCTAAACCAGAAATAATGCTAACCAAACAAGATGTTTTTCATGATTCCTAACATAAATAGAAAACGTCTAAGTTAGAGAACCTTCTTGTTTTATCAGTTCAAACTGATAATCCTGAATAATATAACCCCTTATATACCATGAGTTCTTTTATGTTAGGAAGTCCAACATACCTTTTTATTTGACTCTCTAATACAGTCTTAATTAAAAAAAAAAAAAAGAAAAAAAAAGATCCTGCCTATGAGTTTTTGCTTGCTATAACCTTAATCGTTGAAGAGACGATATAGGACTTAAGAACTCTAGTTCATTACAAAAAAGATATATAGTAAGCTCCCATGACAAGAAATTAACATAAATTAAAAATTAAAAAGCAATTAATCTGTTGGAACAGGCAGTACTCTGATAGTAAGAGGGGTAAATCATAAGCATATGTCTTCCTCAATTATATACCATAAATCAACCACACATTTCATGCTAGAATCTCTTGATGTTGAGAGTAATCAAAGTTTATGATGCTTACCTGAGTGTTATGACCCAAGTTGGTCTTTATTAAACATATGTAGCTGAAACAGGTGAGCTAAAGTGAGGTATTTTGGTTAATAAATATGTTTTCTCTGTTAACTTAAGTTTTACTCTTGCTTGATTGCATCAGGTTCTCAGATGGCAAAGACTAGCAAAGCTTCCCTGAACACAGCACTCTCTGTTATGTATGGCAGCTGAGGAACATAATTTTGTGCCTGTAGAGATAAAATTACTCTCTTTTTGATCCTACATAGCACACCAGATGTAAGAAGAGTCATTGCATTAATAATAGGATAATGACAGTGGAGGTCAAAAAAAATGTAAAACTTTTTTTTTTTTGGCAGAAACCTGTATTTGATAAAACTGAAATATCCGTGATGTGTTGGATTTCTGGTTTTCAGGACATGCTTTGAGTAGTTACAACATAACTGAAAATTACGAGCATTTCTGCCTCTTAAATATTTTTTTTTTCTTAAAGATTGTTCATGGTTTGGAGTGATGTTTTTTCTTTACTGTCTTTTTCAACATTTCCTTTAGCAAGTATTAGCAATTCATGTCCAAGACAACTTTATTTACTTATATTTTTTACTTCCTTCTTCCTTCCTACTCACTAAAAAAAAATTAGCACATTTTAAGGGAAAGGAACAGCTAATGCAGGAGGAAGACAAGAAAAATTAATTTTGTGAGTCCCTCACTCATAGAATTAGATGAAGGACCAGAGAACTGTGTGTAGTCACAGGGCTACGATACCATTGAGATTACAGGGACATGGGATAGCTCGCATGACTGGCATACTGTCATGGGTATCTATATGTTTTCAGAAAAGACAAGCAGCAAGGTGGAGTTATTCTTTATGTGTGAGAGCAACTGGAATGTATCAAGTTCTGACTGAGGGGTGAATGAAGAGTGAGCTGAGAGTTTATGGGTAAGAATCAAGGAGCAGACTCCTATGGGGGACACTGTTGTGGATGTTACTACAGGCCACGCAATCAGGAAGAGAGAGTCGACGAGGCCTCTACAGACAGCTGGAAGTTTCTTTCTTTCTTTCTTNTCTTAAAGATTGTTCATGGTTTGGAGTGATGTTTTTTCTTTACTGTCTTTTTCAACATTTCCTTTAGCAAGTATTAGCAATTCATGTCCAAGACAACTTTATTTACTTATATTTTTTACTTCCTTCTTCCTTCCTACTCACTAAAAAAAAATTAGCACATTTTAAGGGAAAGGAACAGCTAATGCAGGAGGAAGACAAGAAAAATTAATTTTGTGAGTCCCTCACTCATAGAATTAGATGAAGGACCAGAGAACTGTGTGTAGTCACAGGGCTACGATACCATTGAGATTACAGGGACATGGGATAGCTCGCATGACTGGCATACTGTCATGGGTATCTATATGTTTTCAGAAAAGACAAGCAGCAAGGTGGAGTTATTCTTTATGTGTGAGAGCAACTGGAATGTATCAAGTTCTGACTGAGGGGTGAATGAAGAGTGAGCTGAGAGTTTATGGGTAAGAATCAAGGAGCAGACTCCTATGGGGGACACTGTTGTGGATGTTACTACAGGCCACGCAATCAGGAAGAGAGAGTCGACGAGGCCTCTACAGACAGCTGGAAGTTTCTTTCTTTCTTTCTTTTCTTTCTTTTCCTTCTTTTCTTTCTTTTCCTTCTTTTCTTTCTTTTCCTTCTTTTCTTTCTTTTCTTTCTTTTCTTTCTTTTCTTTCTTTCTTCTCCTTGTGAATATAAAGAAGTTCAGACATGTCTTAGAACACACAGACAATATCACAAACATATCTCTTCAGTGGATCCATAAACAGAGCTCATATCTCAGCAGTACAGAGAAGTTTATCTTGTTACTAAGCAGTAAAGTAAAATGTTCTGACTTTTCAAAGGAAAGCTTTTCATATCAGTTGAAAAAGTCAAAGCAACTCAACTTGACAATATATACGACAGGTTTGTTTTGGGACTTCTTTCTTTCATGAGCATTTTCAGTATCATATGTCTTAATACTCTTTTTGGTTGAAAACAAGTGCTGAAATATTAATATGGAAATTCCATTCTTTGAATAATTCCACTGAACTTGGCAACAGCAATTGGCAAATGTTGCTGTATCTTCACAACAGAGTCTCAGTTTTGCTAGTGGAAATAATATAATGAATATTTTCTGAGCCAACTATATATATTTCTTTTGGGTATTGATCAGTTACTAAATAACCCTGCACAACAGCTGTTCTTCAATATTGAAGAAAAAGCATCTACATCAAAGCTTTCCTTTATCTTTGGGAAGTGCTATGTATTTCTTTTCTACAGGATATGCTCCTTTCTGAATTTACTGGCCCCTTAGCATAGCTGAAAGAACGCTTTTGTTTCATAGCAAGTAAACTGTATTGATTTACTGGTATATCATTCAAGCAACAAGTTTTAAAAATCTCATCCTACTGAAAAATACAAAAATTATGTGGAATATTTGCTTCCAAGAAGAGGGATATTGGAAATAATTTTATGTTTGAAAGATGAAAACTAATCATAGAGCTTTATGAGAGTAGTTAATTTACAAAGCTTGTGAGGTTGTTGCTTTAGGTTTAAGATTGCAATATGTTGTCTGAAAAATTACTCCTTTTTCCTACTTTAATTTTGCTTAATGAAGATATATATTTTTGATAGGAAAAGATTTTATGCCAGAGATTTTATGATTAGTGTTACCACCTTCTGTCTTGGTACTTCAGGAAAATAACTTGTCTACTAGTACTGGAAGTTAGATTATCCATGATCTCGAAAATCTATACAGAGACCAGCAGGTTTTTCTACTGCACAGCACTGCACGTTAGAGCAGTTGGGGAAAACTTCTGTTAAGCAAGAAGAAGCCCTAAGAATATCACCATTTATTTGATGGTGATTCTGAATTAGGGGAAGTTTCAATACTATCTATGGGGACTCCAGTAACTTTACAGTGGAGTCACTTTTGCTTGACAATTAGATCAAAGAGCTCAAGAAAGGCTGCTTCTAGTGGAGTAGCACAATTCCATTTTCTTAGTCTGACACATAGGCTGTTTAAATATGATCCTTAGTTTTACTATTGTTTTACTAATTAAGAAAACTGTACTAACTGTACCAATTAAGTGATATGATCCTCATGATATTTCATAGCAAATCAAAAGCAGTGCTCTCTTAGCTGGTCAGAAGAGCCAAGTCTGTTGCCTCAGGTCTCCTCATAAGTGCATCCTATGCATTCATGCATCGGCAGACAGATTCCAACCAAACATCTCTCATTCTACTCTATTTTCTTGTTCAATTTACTGAAAAGCCTTTTGTGTACCACAACCAGCAGCACGGTGTAACACCAAGCTCTGTTTCCACTAACATTCAGGATGAACTCAGAAGAGCCAGAAGCTCCATCATCAACAAGCTCAAAGGAAAAAGTCAGAGACACAGCTCTCTGATTTGGGCAAAAACATAAAAAAGCTCTACTTCAGAGTATTTTGGATCATTCATACACGTGATTTCACAGATGGGATTACTAGCATTGAGAAAAAATGTATCTGTTAATTGACAGAAGACAACCTTAATTTAGGAGCTAACAGCAGTGACTAACACGAAAATAAATTACATGAAATTGAACAGTAATTTCCCTAGACCTGATTCTTCACCTTTCTTCTAAATAAGAGAAAAATATTTTTCACATTTATATATTGCATTACTATAAAGGATTATGACCTGAGAACAGAAAGACATAAAGATTTCCAGTGCTTCAACAGATTTTTTCAGCCTAAAAGAACAGGTGGTCTCAGAACCTATGGTGCAAAGGAAAGAGAACAGAATTGCTCTAAGTGCAACAGGAGCTACAGTAGTTCCATAGGAACATGATCTGGAACACTGACATTTTAATTACAACACTTATTTCCGTTGCTTGATAACTCAGCAAGAGGCATTTGCTCTAGGCTAAACTAATAGAAGATGTCTCAGGCTGGTAGAAAAATATTTCAGTAGGGGGGTGGTTTGTGTGTGCAAAATGCCAAAAAAAAAAAGAAAGAAAGAAATTCCAAGATCAGGGAAGGTTTTTTATAAGATGCATTTTTTCTTACTTAACTAAATCATCACCCTTATCTAAAAAAGTGTATTGAATGGCTTTTCATACTTACTATCATGATTATAGTTTATTTGTGTTACGATGAGTAAAGCATTCAGACAAGATGTATCATTGTGACAAATAACAGATGGTGATGCTCCATATAGGGCATATCTGCATCTGTAGCTTTCTACTATTTTGATTTCTGGACTCTTAAGGCATTTTGTATTGTATTGCAGATCCCCATAAAAGCTTTGTACCTTCCAAAATTTATATTACCTTACATTAGAGATAACAGAAGAATAAAGTATGGGTCCCAGACATCCATAAACTGCAAACATACCTTGGCTTATCAGTTGCCATCTCTAGGACAATGAAGACCACAAGTAAACTACAAGCTTTGCCCAGTATTCTATTTTTTCTCATATTTAATGTCTAAATGAAATGGCTGAAATTCAGCTTCCATTAAAGTCAGTAACACTGTCAAGCAGTTGTCAGATTCCTCCAGTTACTGTGATTTTTGGATCAGCAATATTGGCCTGACTGACCTGCAAGTGTACAGTCAGCCTTGCAACAGGCACCAGACTTAACATGTGCTTTCAGGGTGGAACACAACATCTATGCCAAAACAGTGCAAACATGTCATATTCTTTGCATTCTTAGTGTTAGACAATGCAATTGAGCTATTGATTTGACCATTAGTTGTCCAGTTAAATGACTGTATGGAAAAAGAAGAAAACTGTCAAGAAAAACATTGTAGTAACACTTAAAATTGTGTCAATAATAACTTATGTTTCCATAGGGAATTGCCAGGGGAATATGTGCATTCATTCTTTACTCTCTTGTGTTCATTATGTTTAGGTGGAACAAATGTCGAATGCCATCCAGAGGGACACTGACAAGCTGGAGAAGTAGGCTTGTGAAAACCTCATGAGGTTCAACAAGGCCAAGTGCAAGGTCCTGCACCTGGGTCAGGGCAGGCCTTAGTATCGATACAGGCTGGGGGATGAAGAGTGAGAGCAGTCCTGGAGAGAAGGACTTGGGAGTCCTAGTGGATGAGAAGCCGAACATGTGCTGACAACATGTGCTTGCAGCCCAGAAGGCCAATTGTGTCCTGGGTTGCATCAACAGAAGCTTGGCCAGCAGGTTGAGGGGGGCAATTCTGCCCCTCTGCTCTGCTCTGGTGAGACCCCACCTGGAGTACTGTGTTCAGTTCTGGAATTCCCAACATAAGAAGGATATGGAACTGTGGGAACAAGACCAGAGGGGTCCACTGAAATGACCAAAGGCCTGGAACACTTTTGAGTGGGACTTACAAGCAAGATGGGGAAAAGCTTTTTAGCAGGGCCTGTAGCTACAGGACAAGTGGTAACGGTTTTAAACTAGAAGAGAAGTTTAGACGAGTTATTAGGAGGAGATGTTTTTTCGCTAAGGGTAGTGAAGCATTGGAACATGTTGCCCAGGGAGGTGGTGGATACCCCATCCCTGCAAACGTTCAAGATGAGGTTGGATGGGGCTCTAAGTAACTTGATTGAGGTAAAGATGTCCCTGCTCACTGCAGGGTGGTTGAACTAGATGACCTTCAAGGTTCCTTCCAATCCAAACCATTCTATGATTCTATGAAGTAAAAAAAGTCTTGTAAGAAAATGAAGGAAAATCAATGAATAGATAGAACTCATCTGTGATTTGGAAAACATTAGTAATCTGAATTAATGGAGTTATTTGATTAATATTAGGAAAATAGACAGAATGAAGGCTTACAATGCTATCAGTGGCACAGCAAAAATGTGCTATAATTTTCTTTGCAGGGCTAGCGTTTCCCTAAATTGAAGATTATTAATATCTTGTCTCTAACAATTTTTACACATGCTCAGAGATTTCCCCAGGCTAAGATTTTCCTATTTGAAGAACTATAGAATAGCAAAGCCTATGGATACCTTATAGAGCAGAGGGACTTTCATACCTGGTTAATTAATCTATTTTCAATGGAATAGCTGTTTTTCATGGATTTTACCAGCAAACTAAATTTATCCAAAACCTTAGCAATATTTCTGGGGCAGTGGGGAGTGAGAAATCTTTGTAATTTTTCTGTATTTTTCTGAGCATGGAGAAGGATATAAAAAGATGAAAGGATGAGTTTATAAAAGCCTTTTAAAATTTTTCAGTTTGAAGGATTTTGAAAGAAGGCAAGTGAGTTGCAGAACCAAGATATTCTCCTGGACCTACGACTCTGACATCAGATCGAGAGGTAAGGCAGAATTGTGCAGAACCAAATGTGAGACTAAATGGCCAGTAACACTTTTATTTACAATTTGATGTATTTGAAGCACAATTCTTGTGGTCAGGCTGCTGATTTCACCATATAGTTCCCAACAGTCTTGAAAATGCTTTTCCTTTGCTTTGAACAGAGCTCAGTATGGATGGAGGAGACTTAGTTCACTCAGCCCTGAAAGTCTTCACTATCTCTCACCAGCATCTAGTATTTGTCTCTTATTAGAGTGTGAGTCAGAGTTTCGGGTTTGTTATGTCGCACCAATTATTTTTTCATTCTCTCACTGCCCCTTGGCTATCTGATCAAAGTGCTCATACCAGCTGCAGTTCTGACAGCAGCATGAACAGCAGCCTGATCTGGGAAGTGAGAGAGGCAAGCTCTCAGGTAGGTTAAGCCTAACTCATCCCAATGTTATTAACAGCTGTATTAGCACTAACTGATATCTATCCCAGCTGTGTGTTTGGATTTACTGCAGAAGTACAGTACAGGAGAAAGAGATAGAAAGAAAAAGAAACAGAAGGGGAAAAGGAGAAGGGAGGAGAAGAGAGGAAGTAAGAGAGAAGAGGAGGAAAAGTGGAAAAGTTGTGAAAGGAAAAGTCATAAAAAAGAAAGACAGAAAAGGAAGGAACTCAAGAAAGAAGTAAAAGTGAAATAACAGAGAGAAGGAAGAATGTTTATACTTACAGGATATTCTTTTTTGTATGATAGTTTTCATAAGTTGTTATGGGTTTTTTTGGTTTCTTTTTGTCAGGAAGTTCCTTCCCTCCTTGCTGTTCTCTTTAATCTCATTATTTCTGGTATTTCTATTTTTCTCCTAAATGAACTTTGCAAGAACTTTCAGGCAACTCAGGAGGACTACAAAGATGTTGCAAGGTTATGCAGGGAGAAAACTGGAAGGGTTAAAGCTAAGCTAGAACTTAATCCAGCTACTGTGGTAAAGGACGATATAAAAGTTTTCTGTAAATATATTAAGAGCAAAAGGAGAGCTGCAGAACAGCTATAATATAGCTGTCTACAATATAGGCATTTGAGGAAAGAGGAAAACATTAGCACTGTTTTCCTCTGTGCTATACTGTCCAGGTGGATAATACAAGGCAGACACAATCAAAGCTTGTGGGATATGCTAGCTTAATGTAATATCCTGAAGTAGGTGAACCTATAGTGTTAGACCTGTGTAAGTGTTTTACCTGTATGACAGCTTATTGCTAGCCACTAAATCAATATTTTTGCACCAACAGCGTTTTTAAACAGAGGTGATTTCAAAAATTGTTATCTGCAGTTACACAGAAATTTAAGGTAAGAAAGAACTGACTGTGAAAGTTTTGCTAAAATGCGTTAAATACTTGAAGATTTAAAATTTTCCAGCCTAGATTGCACCTTTTTGGACTCTGAGGTAAACCTCAGATACAGGGAATGAAACCACTGCATGAAAGTCACAAAACCCACCTCTAATTAGCCAGAGCCTGTAATTAAGAAAGCAACTAATCACATAAGTATCATTTCTGTATTGGCCTGTAAGCCTCAGTGAAAGCTTGTTGTATGTATTGGGTACTAAATCAACATTAATGTGTTTCAAGCAACCCTATGGTTTTTAATTCTGTACTACAATTTCAAAGCAACTGCCTTTCCAGTTAATACAATTCTCTGCTATTCTTTACAGTGGCACTGACTTGCAAGATAAATGCTGAAAGAAAATTCTCTCTGATTGACAGGAAAGTCCATCCATGGCTCTCTTTTTTTTTCCTACCTCTTCCCACTAGTTATAAATAATGATGAAATCACACTGTGCTTCAAAAGTGGATGGTGGGTGTTTTGTCAATAACCAAAATACATAAACTCCCTATAAAGAATCAATGATGGCTAAGTGGTGGTGATAGCTGACCTGACTAACATGAAAATGTTTTAAAATCATAGGGAGCTATCAGAAGGAATGCTTATGATTTTGTGTGGATTCAGAGAAGAGCTATGTGCATTTGAACACGTGTAATGAGTAGGTTTGTTTAGTTTTTTATCAAAGAGAACATCAAAGGGGAACTTCATCACAGTCCCTGAACAGGTACTCATGAGAAGAATTACTTTTGAAATGGACTCTTTAATTTAGCAACCAGCAGTAACCAGTGAATGAAAGCTGACAAATTCAGATTAATTATATAACAGGATTTGAATTCACATATTTTCATATTAAAAATGTATGAAAGCCTAGCAAAGTGTCTCTATTTCTACAGTAAACAAATTCAGACTTAAATAAGTGGAATTAATTAACTGCTGGAACAAAAATAGTAGACTCTTCATCCTGGGAAAGATGACATGTTTTTAGAATATAAACTTTATTTCAAGAGGTAATGTTTCATGGAGAGCCTTACGGCTTGAAGTACAGTGAAATTCAGGTTGATTGACCACAGCACTTTTTTGTCAGTCAAGAAGGAGGAAGAGAATATGCTTCAGGCTCTGGAGCAGAGGTTCTCCTGCAGTTCATGGTGAAGACCATGGTGGGGCAGACTGTCGCCCCTGCAGCCCATGCAGTTCCTTGGTTGAGCAAATATCTGCTTGCAGCCCATGGCAAAACAGACGGATACTCAAAGGAGGCTGTGACCACATGTGAAGCCTGTGGTGGAGTAGGATCCTAGCAGGACTTGTGACCCCGCGGATAGAAGTCCACACCAGAGCAGGTTTACTAGCAGAACTTGTAAACACATGGGGGACTCACGCTGGAGCAGCCTGTTCTGGAAGGGACCTATGGAAGGGAGTCTTGCGGTAGAAGCTAATGGACAATTGTATCCTGTGGGAAGGACTCATATTGGAGAAGTTGATGGAGGACTATGTCCATGGGATGGACCCCACAGTGGAGCAAAGTCTGAGGACTCCTGCCCCTACAGTGAAGGAGTGCTGGAGAAAACGTGATAAAATGACCACAGTCCCCATTCCCCTTGTGCTACTAGAGGGTGGGAAGGAGGTAGGGAAATTGGGAATGAATTTGAGCTTGGGAATACTGAAAGGGTGGGGCAAAAGTGTTCTATGATTTGGTTTTATTTCTCATTACCCTATTGGTAATAAATGAAATCAATTTTCAGGAAGTTGAGTCCATTTTGTCCATGACATTAACTGGTGAGTTACCTGTCCCTGACCTTAACTTGGCCAACAAGTCTTTCATGGTATTTTCTCTCTCCTGTTCTGCTGAGGATAAGATTGATAGAATGACTTTGGTAGGCAACTTGTGTCTCGCAATGGTCAATCCATCACACCTAATTTTCTTCATCATCCAGCACAAGGAAGCATATATCCTCAGTGGACCTCTTGGATATTGTCACAGTATAAATCAGTATAAATACTAAGTATTTCAAAAACCAGGAAAATTTATACTGGATTTATACTGAATTACATTTTGCCTTAAAACATCTGTCTGAAATTAAAGATGTAGTAACAAATTTCGGTCATTATAAAAAGGAGGCAGGCATAAAAAAACCACCTCTTGCACATAGATATTCAAAAGTTTATTTTGTTAAAAATATTAGTTATCATAAAGCAATTTTTTAAATTACTATTTAATAAGAAATTATTAGAAAAGGGGAAATAGAAATGCAGAAATGCTGTATTAGTAATATTTTTATATATTTATGCTTAGTAAAAAAGGCCTGACTCAGCATCCTATAAAAATAATCAGAAAAAGATGCATTGGGAAAATTTTGTGTCATATTTAAGTTGTCATTATCAATGATCAGAAAACAGAAGTTACATCTGTACTTCGTCTGTGTTCTTACTCTAAGGCAACCTGTGGAAGAGGAAAATCAAACCAAATCAACCAAACAAAACCTTTTATTTTGCTATTAGATACAAGAGTCAAAGTAGATTAAAAGAGAAGGCCATACTGAAGTAACAGAAATAGAGAAAGAGGGAATAACCCACAGAGAAAACAAAATTATCAATACAGACAGTAAAGATTAAGAATAATAGTAAGAAAGAGCTAACAATACCACAAATAACTCATGAATGTTGCAGAAGGTAACTATCCTGTCACTGAAGAAATTTTTCTCTAAGTCATGCTTTTTCTCCAAAACGTTGCTTTTTCTCCAAAAAAATATTCCTTTTGTATGAATCTATGCCTTAAAGGTATTCAGGCAAAGCCTGTTAGTTACACCACTTTTTTTCTCAGAAATATATTTCCAGTAGGTATTAAACACAACTTTTGTATCGCAGTCCTTAGAGTATCATTGTCACTATACAAACCTTGTATTTATAGCTCTCTTACCAGAAGTGAAAAACTTGTCCCAGTTTAAAAGATTTGTTGTCCTTATATGACTGTCCCAATATGCACGAAGTCTAGCAGGCAAAAAAAAGATGGAGTGCTAGCTGGTTGCGAAATAGGTACAAGACAGAACATGAACACATCTTTTAAGCTTCCCTTCTCCCTGGTGGAAAGGACAGTCAGTTTACGGCATGTTTCTAGCCTATATTTCCCCTAGTGCTGTGCCTAGAAGGTGTTTAAACACTGATTTACGATGTGAAAAAAAGGTGAGTGCAAACCCATTTTTTTAGCAGCATCTCTCACATGCATAACATACAGAGTGTCTAGGAAAGTATAGGAAAACCTCATCCAACTTAGTTTTCTATAATCACCAATTGCTTCAAGAATGTCTTGACAAAGAAGCGTGATCTAAACCTGGGGCAGTAAACTGGCCTGGTAGAAAAATAAGGGACTTTCTGCTCCAAGCCTTCACAGGAATGAAAAAAACGGGGCTCTTACTGTTGAAATGAGTACCAGTAGCAGGTTGCTAGCACAGATTTCAATTGGTAGTTCAGGCATCATCTCTGATTTCTGTTCAACTAAACAGGTGCATACACAGATCTGATGTGGTTTGACTGGAACATTACTCAACCATTGTACATGTTGGAGCAGTTCCAAGAGCCATCTGTTGCTTCACCAGCTCCAGGATTTCCTAGGAGAATACATACATTGTGTAGCAGGGATATATACGGAAATATGTGCTCTACTAATGCTGAACGTTGTTTTCAGAGGAGAGAATTTTTCTCATTAAATATTATACGTGTACACTCTTAGATGAGTCACACATTTTGACATTGTGAAAGGAAAAAATAATTTTTTTTGGTAATTAGGATGCATTTTAAAGAAAATTACAGGGACTTCCTGCTTGGTAATATTTTGTTTTTTCAACAGCAATCATATGAATAATTCAGAATGAGTAAAAAAAAAAACCAAAACCAAAAAACAAACAAAAGAAAAGCTTTGCGTTTTGTTAACCATTTACTAACTCTTTTGCAAAGAAAATCTTGATTTCTTCTATTTGAGTGAAAATTATCGAACGAGAAGAAAGCCAAGTAATTGTGGCCTTATTCAAAAACTTCTCAGTTTCTTGTTATGCTGAAACTCCAAAGAATACAAGTGAAGAGAAAAAAATGCTTTTTAATTTTTCTACTTACCTTATTTCAACCTTTTTCTTTCTGTAACACATAGACATAGCTTGGAATAAAGAACAGCATTATTGGATAGGATTTGATATTCTGGTTTTATTTTTCTTACTGCTTCAAAAGATAATTTACTGTTCTCTAAAGAACAACTATCTTTTATCCCTTAGTAAATAAACTATTTTATACATAAATTTTCACACATGGGAAGATTGTACATTTCCAAGGCATTGGTGTAAATATACTGCATATAAACCTGAGTTCTATCAAGCAGACTATTGTTTCTAATGGATCTTTTATATGTAAAATATCTCATTAACAAAATAATGAGTTACATATCAGCAGTTTAAAACAGTACTAGGAATATGGAGTTGTCATTATATCCAAAGTTTTTGCACTTAGTGTCTGAAAACTAGTAGAACTAAAAAGGCATATCTTGGCCTGGAAAATGAAATTTTGTGGGACAAACATGTTAATGGTTATTCATTGTTTCTTTTAACAGTCAAGTACAAGCCACCACTCAAAAAGCTTCAAAACCTGCAACATCATGTCATGTCACCTACCAAAATTATGAAGTGCAATATTAGTATCTAATTTCCTACCAATTTAGTAGACCATGTCAATACCCCAAATGCATCCTACACCCCACTTTAAGTGCTCACTGAGGGATTTGAACTTCTGAAGTATCTGAGGGACATGCAGAATAAAAACCATGTGGTCAAACCAATATGAACATTTGCAAGACCTTTACTAGCAACTAGATTTAATATGAGAAAATGTGGAGTTCGTACATGCAGAATTTCAGTCACATTAATTTTTAGAATATTATGTTCTGAATGTACTAGTTTATTTCCTTAGAACTGCTTAGTATAAAGCTCATAAGAAAGGGCTATACTGTCTTGCACTTGGTAATGGAAAAAAAAGAGTGAAATAACTTAATATTCAAAACCCAAAATGTTTTCATAAGAACTCCTAAAACAAACATATCACTGACATCTGCTGAACAGATGATGATATAAATGGTAGACAGTGTTGTGCTTTCTATAGAGTGAAATGCAAAGCAGCTTTTCATGACTTCCAAAAAGTAAAAAAGAAGAACAATAGGGAGACTGAAAGAAAGCTATGTTTACTTGTGTTTGGAGATTGGAGGCCCCTGTACTTTAAACAAGAAGTAAAACTCCTCTGCTTGCTAACATGCAGCTTACAGTTTTCCTTGTTCCAGCTTAGTAATAGATGTCTTTAGGACAACTTGAATACGACTTGTGCTGGTTAAAAAAAAAATGAAAGGCAAACCTGAACTTTGTTGCTCAGAGATGACTAAATAAATAAGAACAAGTTCTTTACACTGGCACTTTAGTTCTTCACTTGACTATGAACAGAAAAGATACTGATTTCCACATGTAGTACTTATATCTCTGTATCTATGGCAATAGAAGTCATTCCCTTATGGGTGTAGAAATGCTGAGTAATGATGAAGTCATATAAACACATAAAGAATACAAATGAAAGGTAACAGTTAGCTAAATATTTTGTGCTACATATAAGAATGAAGCACTAATATAAAAACTCATATCAACCAAAAAGAATATCAATGAAGAATGACCTAGAGCAAGAAAGAATCAGTTTGATGAATTGGGCTATATTAAAGCTGTTCCCCCCCGCCCCCTCCTAGGCAGCAGAACTTTCAAGCTAAGAGAACAGTATTTTCATCTTCGGAATAAAAAATAAATTAGAGCTTACTCCTTGAGGGGGAAATTTTACATTAAAAAATACTGGTTCTTTTGGATATATTTTCAGCACAAAGATATTCAAATTCATCTAAAGGAGGAAAATAGAAAAGTTCATCTCTGGAGAAATGAAAAGATAAAACATGCCTAGACATTTAAATCTCTTTACTATTAGTGATAAAAAGGTTTTGATTTGGTTTGTCTGATTGTCAATGGCATGTTGAGTAATTAAATATATTATAGTTCACTTAGAAATGCAAGCTATTAGCTTATTTTTAAGCTCTGTGAGGGGATTGATCAAACTCACTATTCACAGATGCTCCTTAGCTGTGTTATAAGTTGCATATATTTAATCCCAAAGAAGACAAGACAAAAAAATACCTGCAATCCAAATGCAATTCTGAATCTGTCTCATCAAAGTGAATGGGATATTTCAGATGTACCCCAACATCTTGAGGACATGTTCTATTGATATTAAGGATGTGCCATTAGCATGAAACAAAGTTCACCATGATGGATATTGAAGTAGATCAACTTTTTATAGCTGAAATAAATGTGCATTAAAAAAAAACCTAGAAAACAAACTGATCAGAAATGCAGTTGGTTCTTGTCTTATTAGCAAACTTTCTGACTTGAGATATTTTTGAAACAGTTCCTTGTAATAGTGTTTTTAACATCATTGGGTCACAACCACCCCATGCAGCATTACAGGCTTGGGGAAGAGTGGCTGGAGAGCTGCCTGGCAGAGAAGGACCTGGGGGTGTTGGTTGACAGCACGCTGAACATGAGCCAGCAGTGTGCCCAGGTGGCCAAGAGGGCCAGTGGCATCTTGGCCTGTGTCAGACACAGCGTGGCCAGCAGGAACCAGGAGGGGATTGTGCCCCTGTGCTCAGCACTGGTGAGGCCACACCTCGAGTGCTGGGTTCAGTTTTGGGCCCCTCACTACAGGAAGGACATTGAGGGGCTGGAGCGCGTGCAAAGAAGGGCAACGAGGCTGGTGAGGGGGCTGGAGAATAAGCCCTGTGAGGAGAGACTGGGGGAGCTGGAGTTGTTTAGCTTATAGAAGAGGAGGCTGAGGGAGACCTCATCACTGTTCACAAGTACCTGAAAGGAGATTGTGACGGGGTAGGTGCTGGTCTCTTCTCACAAGTCACAAGTGACAGGACAAGAGGAAATTGGTGCAAGTTGTGCCAGGGGAGGTTTAGACTGGACATTAGGAAGAATTTCTTTACTTAAAGGGTGGTCAGGGATTGGAACAGGCTGCCCGGGGAGGTGGTGGAGTCACCATCCCTGGAGGTGTTTAAAAAACGGGTGGATGAGTTCCTCAGGGACACGGTTTAGTAAGGAGACAGGCACGATTGGACTAGGTGATCTCAGAGGCCTCTTCCAACCGAGTGATTCTATGATTCTATGCTTGCTTGCTTGGCCAAATATTTTTATTACAGTCTACATGTACGTGAACATAAATATGTATAGATGTATATATTCACATACATCCATATTTAGCATTCACAAACTATACAAGCACAAAGCATAAATGTATATATGTACATAATGCAAACATGACGAGAAATATGAAAGCTTAATGTATATGTATATAATGTATATACTAATGTGTTAATCCCATTACCCTGTATGCTCATGAATGAAAGGTACACTTCTGTTGAGAGATTAACATGAATACTCAAATAAACACAATTGAACAAAAAGGACTTTCTTTTTTTGTGAGATCAAGGGTTACAGAGAACTTTTAAACCTCTGTGTAGAATTTAAGTTGTTTGTATTTTTTCAGCTAGATGATAATACATGAATGTGTGCACACATAAAATCAAAACACGTAATTGAGAGAACATTTGTGTGTCACTTGAACTGAAGCTGGAGGGAAAGTACATTCAAATCAATTCCAATATACTCATTGATTTCGATGTTTTTGCTGCAGCCTGCAGGCCCTATTTGAAATAAGTGTGCAAATAAAAATTTTAATATAAGAGACTTGAAAAATGAACTCACAAAAGAGTTAATTCACAGGAAGATGTGATTCCTGTCAGCTTTTATTTTACATAATCTCATTCTCCTGTTTTGTAATTATGCTGTATCATGTAGTTATGTTCTTTGTTCAAATTATTCTTAAATTAAAATAAAATATTTTTACTGGGTACTTAACAGATAACATGAAG
This sequence comes from Geococcyx californianus, assembly GCA_013389885.1. Classification (NCBI taxonomy): domain Eukaryota; kingdom Metazoa; phylum Chordata; class Aves; order Cuculiformes; family Neomorphidae; genus Geococcyx; species Geococcyx californianus. The sequence goes on from VWPV01016109.1 coordinate 21,429, forward strand.
TATTTAATTATTATTGTGTCAGACATAAATGATGTTGAATAATTCCATGGAATTGAAGATTTATAGTATATGACTTTTTAAGTCTAATTTGCTGATCTTTGTAATTTCTTCTTCAGGTTAGAGAAGAAATTAGAGCAGAAAATATACTAGTACTCTACAAAAACTTTCTTAAAGAACAATTCCTGTAAAATGAAGCTTGTTTGTCTTATTGTCAAGTAGTTCAAGATTATCAGACAGGAATTTATGGCATTTACAGCTATCAGTTCTAAATATCTGAATTTCATGAGAATTTTCACAGTGCATTCCACTTTAGAAAGAACTAGAGAGAATGAGGGCAAAAGGATATAAGGTTCCAGTCTTGATCATGTTTCATTACAATTCAGTTCTAAGTAAAATACCTTCACAAAAGTATGCTGCTGTTAATATATGCAAGTAACGTTCTAAAACATTTACGTTTAATAGCTGTTTAGTTGTAAAACTATATTAGTCTGAAAAATAGCTAAACATGTCCTCTATTTTTGCCGTGATTAACAGGATGTCTAGGTATACAGGCAGGATAAGATGGTGTGAAACTACAGAAGTCAGGATTTCATGGATTTATATCAGTTGAGGACTACTGACTCCTTGCCTGTCAGTAAAATAATTTCCTAATTTACATTGTTTTATCCTGCATCTTTATTCTCTCTTGGTTTGTTTATATTTCTTCTTCCTCTTTTTTTGTATCTAAAACTATACTGTACTCTATCTTTTCAATTTATTTCAAATAGTCAGAATGGCAGACTATAGTGTGTTTTCTCTTTAAAATTAATGCTTTATTATCCAGCTTCCTGGTAGTAAACCCTGTATTTTGTAAATGGAATTTGACTAAATTCAAATTCTCTAGTTATGTGCAGTAGTTAGTAGCAGTGTGCCAGCTAACATAATGTCTGTTTGCTTTCCATATGAAGATAAAACAATCGTTTGTAAAGTGTACAAATATTTCTTAAATTTTGAAAAAATATAATCCTTCCCCACACATAATATCTTCATAAAATACATTCAAGCAAACAAACCAATAAACTTAAAACCAGAAAATTGTACATTATGTGTAAGAACATAATTCAGGAGAGCAAAATAAATGTGAAAATGAAGGTTATAACTATGACTTACGTCTTACTGTCAAGTTAGACATATCATCAGGAATAAGAAATGGTTCAGTTTTCTTCTCAGACTTACCCTGTTCATTTTTTTCATAGTGAATGCTGTAGTCCTTAGGTATAGTTTAATTTCATATCCCTACAATAAACACCTTGTGAAGATTCTTTTCTTGTTTGACTTCTTGGTCTTCTTTTTGTGTTATTTTGTAATATTTTACTTTCTGCTTCTCTGTGTTGCTCCTCTGTCCTTTTTACTTTGCCAGGTAGTCTCAGTTCAAACTAGCAGCAGCCACTATTGCTACCTGCTTGCAATATGACTGTTCAGACCCAGTGATAAGGACATCAACAGCATTACAGCAGTTGACTCCTGCAATTTGGATTCCTCTACTGTAACCATCAAGATAAATGTGCATTACCATTTCAGCATAAATTCTGACCAGATCCAGTGGCACAATGCAACCCTGCTAAACTCCTTCCCAGATGTTAAACCTCTCTGCTGTTTCTTTTGTTTTTGCAACTGATGCTTCCTGCTCACATTAAAGTTAGGGTAGTGAATTACCACATTTTTAAAATGCTAATTGACTACATATTTGTCTAGAAATTAAGTGGCAGAGTATGGAGACTATGTCAATGCTGTTATTTCTTTGTTGCATCGATTTCCCTCTTCTTATTACCAATTAAATCTAAAAAAAAATATATAATCTAATTCATAATACCTCTAGAAGATATACCCAATCTCATTTTAGAGAAGTTAAATAAACTCATCATACATGTTGGGGAGGTTTTCTGAGTATGTAATAGACCTCAATATTTAGATATTGCATATAATTTTGAAACTTCTCTAGAGAAAATTACTCTAACTCCTTTTCCAGCAATGTAATAATTTTATTTTGTGCTGTTATCAGGAAGGTCTTGACAATCACCAAAACAGTAAATGTCGTATTTTTTCTGTGTAGGTACTTTTAATGATGAGGTTTCTCTTTAACAAATGACATGATTCAAAGATCTAAAGTTTTTGTAAGACATGGATCTATTCTGTGATGTACTTTTCATTACACTTTCTGAGATGACCTGAAACCTGAGGAGAGAACTCTGAACAGGACAAAACATATATTTAGAAATCTTACCATATTAATATTGATATAAGACAGTTTCTTCTGTAGTCAAAATAATTGTTCAAAATAATGCTTCAATACCTTCAGGCTAAATGAACTATGCTGCGGCACAACCTGCTTTCGTTCTTCAAAATTGTACAAATAAAATTTGGAAAAATTCTTTATTTTAAAATTATTAATAAAACTATTAAACAGATATAGACTAAAAATTCATCTCTGCTAGAAAATGTTCAGCACACTGACACCTAATCATTGGCAGATTTCTAAATACATAGGGTTTGCTCTGGATTAATTTTGTATATTCTCTGCTACTGTTTCATAATATGAGCTTTTAAATTCAAAATTTAGTGTCAAAAGCCATGAGGAAGTGCAGATATACTACAGTAATAGAAACCTGTTATTTATAACCCAGATGAGGGAAAGACAACAAATCTGTTTGACAAGACCTTTGTTCCTTGTAACCATACTTTTGTCATTTTTATAACTTTATTGTTATTGTTATTGTTAT
>VWPV01016111.1:0-24414 GCA_013389885.1 Geococcyx californianus
AGGTTTCCCCATGGTCGTAGAAAGGTAACTTCTTCATTCTCATTAATTGACTCTGTATTGTATTTTTACAGAACCATGAGTCTTTCATGTATTTATGTAACACTTATACGTGACCTGAAACCTTAATTTAACACTTGCAGACTTTGTGCTTCTGAAAGAAACTAAGATAGCAACCCTGGTGAGTGAAATCCTTTGGGCATGAGAGGAGAACAAATTTCCATTGAGACTGCCCTTGCCAGACCATCCCAACCTATGTCTTCTTCTGTCTGCCAAAGATTCCCTTGGATTTCAAAGTTTTGTGGCCTCTCTGCTCTGTCTTTTTATTAAAGAAAGCATAATTGTTTGCTATGTTTAATGTGGAAGTGAAACTCACTGGAAATATCCTAGATGGAAGTTATTATATGCTGCTTAACCGGTAACATCCTATTGCCTCTTTGTGAACTGGTCTGCGTTGAAATGATTTACCTTCCAGAAGTGGAATCTGTTGTTGAAAATACTACTTTTTTACAATCCCAAATACCATTCTTGTTTGCTTGAAAGTTCATCTTACTAACTCAGGGGTTGTTTTGAGGGCTGGGAGGTGGCGCAGGTACATGCATTCATGGGCACACTACCAGACTAAAATTTACCTATTGTAACTTGATGTGATTAATGAAAATAAGGAGTAACTGTATTGAATTAGCAAAGTAAGTTGCTAATATATAATTATTATAATGCATGTTATCCAAGTTCATTTGTAGATTAATCATTTGCAGTATTAGCTAATTTTAAAGTACATTCATATAATCCATGTCTGTGTTCTAATGAAATGATAAGCTTTTGTTGTTCAAAGACCTCAATGCCTGAGTGATAACATGACTGAAAATCACTGAGATATAAGCTTTCTAATAAGGATATTTGGGATAAATGAGCTGTAGCAGTTGTTTACGTACAAAAGATGATGTTAACTCTCCAGACGTTTGCCCAGTCATTTGTGGGAAGGAGTGAGGCTGAGTATGGGGATAAGTTCACGGACACACAGAATAGGAAGATGATTTGGCATCACAAAGGAAGAACATGAGAAATCTTTGCAAAGGAGCACATATTTTATTATTGCAGCATAGGTAAAGTGCAACTCTTCTACTAGGTAGCTTTTACACATTTGAGTAACAATGAAGTCTCGTCTTTCTGCCACGCTGAACTATGTTTGGGTTAAAGGCTCATCAGAGAGTCCAAATGGACAACACAAAGTATGTGCTCAGAATACAATGAGATACTATATTAAAATATTGTATAAGATCCGTACAATTACATGAGCTATTCTTTTAAAAGTACAAGATCTGCCACAAAAAAAACCCCAGGACTGTACCTGTAACTCTTCTTATTTAAAAAATGAAGAAAATCAACTATGATCACTTTCAAAATAGTTCCCTTCTGAGCTGACACACAGCAGCATACAACCACTGCCAATGTTCACAGCTTTTCTGCAGATCTGGATTTTCTGAAAGGCTGGTGAGCATTTCCGTCATTTTTGCTTTCGTATCTTCTACCAGCAGGAAATGAGTTCTTTGAATCTTGTTCTGCGGGAAGAGGCAGCCAGGTCTGGCCAACAGGTTGAGTGGTCAAACACAGTGATATTGTTATTGGTTAAAAACTGTTTCACAGACAAAGCATTGTAGGCTGCTACTCACTGACATTTTCAGACCAAGAGTAATAAGGTAACATCTGTTATTGAACACGTCAGCTCATACTAAGTGAAGCAAACATATTGAGCTTTGTCTCCCTGTGGCAGGTTAGAACATGTTCTATAACCACCTCTTTGTCTCTCCCCTTCCACTCTTGGTACCAAAGCTATAGGGTTCATCTCAGGTTTTTTTTGTGGCGGATCTTGTATATCTGATCTATTATTGTGTGTGAAAGCAAACTAAAGTTTTTGCATTTAGAAAAAAGTATTTTCTGGACAGTGGGGAGAAAAGTTAAGTGTAAAAAGCTGATTATAGAGAGGATTATGTTTATGGGAAGAAATCACAAGAAATTTTTAGGCTATAAACAATTTATAAGAAATTTCAGGAGCTATTTAAATTTTTTCTTGTTACAGAAGATGCATATTATGAAAAATAATTTTTGCTTTTGTGGTGTTGAGCCACGATATCTTTTTCTCATGAGATATCCCTGATACAGAAAATTCCCTCTTGAAAAATGAGTAAGCTTTGCCAAAAGTAATGCAAATAGGGTTGAAAGAAATGTAAGTAAATTTTATTGGACTCCATTATTGTAGCATTTTTGTTATGGCATTGTGTTAGGATTATTTTTATTTAACTGCAATACCATTTTCTTGTTGATAAATATTAGGAATTTACAAGTGTTGCTCAGAGAAAATCATCTGAGTAACATCTTTTTAGAATAATAAATGACAACAACAGGCTCTCTAATTAAGAAGTGAAAAGCTAAAAATGAGAGTACAGGATACTGAAACTAAGGTAAATATATAAAACTAACATACAGCTAGTGTTTGTGAAAGCTATTGTGGTGATCATAAAGGAATATAGCATTTCTACATAGTATACATAATATTCTCTCTACTTTCATGACCTCATTGCAATAGAGAATAGTGGATGAAATATAATTACTTTCTATAGTAAAAGTATAAAGTAACAAGCTGTAAGTTCATAGAGTTTCTATCTTGTGTTATAGAAGGTCAATAAAAGCATGTACTCAGAACTATTTTCAAATGACATACCTGTATACTTTATGCAGAAGCAAGTACATAAATGATGATTTTGTACTTTTGATATGTATAGAACACTAATTAGATTTCTGACATCTACAACATCCAGACATTTCTACCTCATATCTTCGTTTTAGTTTCAAGAGATTGTATCTTAACAGTTCTGCTTCACTTAGCTCTTGTTACTTTCAACAAGAATATTGATTTCTATGACTTACTGTTGAACTTTTCAGAAGTAGAACAAGAAGTTTCGGTAAGCCATCGGATGTGTTTCTCCAGATTTTGCTAGTTTGTGGAGGCTAGTTTCTTTGAGTAGGAAAAGACATAATTGGCAAATAATGTCAAAATTCCCTAATGTCTTGCAGAGAGGAAAAATATGACTTAATGTTGACTATGTAAACCTCTACATACTCTTTCAGGAATAACTCCATTATTGACTCTCTCGGAGTGTCTGTCTGCTCCTTAAACAGTGAATTTTGAATGGATTTATAACAATCTTGGAGCACACTATAGCTTTAATAATGATAATTAGGAGGAAATGGAAAGATAAGAATATGAAAGTATAAAGAGATATCAAGGGAAATGATTATTCAACTAATCTAGTAGTATTTCCACAGAATTTTTAAACTATGTTTTTTATAATCTATATTTTTGATAATCTATGCCAAAAGGGAAGAGGAACTGCAGGATTTCATTTTTGTAGTGAGTAAAGAAGGCATTAGTATTTGACATTAAACAATGAATTAGATGATAGGGTAAGACAAAAGCAGAAGAGAAGGAGAGGAAAAATGCAGTCAACTAAATGCCAGTCACCTCAGAAACAAAGTATAGGATTCTTCTTTGAACATTGACCAGAGGGTAAGCCTTGTCTGTCAATGTCTGTTTAGTAAATTTTGCGTACACTGTTTTCTTTAGGGTGTGGAACTTCTCCTCTTTTTATTTAATTTTATTGGCTTCCTGAAACGGACTCTTGACATTCCAAAGGGGGATGTAGGTGGTTGTTTCAGATAGGAAACTACTTATATTTTAATTAAAAATTCTTAGGCTGTATGTCATTGGTAATGAATAAATTCTAAAATGGCTTTTCTGAGGAAAATAAACATATTTCTCTTTTCTCATTTCTGTATACACACATATATATTTATACATGCATGCTAGGTTACACCTGATTTGTGATTTTGGCAAAATGTTTATCTGTTATTTTTTTCAGATAGTACTAGTGATGATACACCTTCCTCTAACTTCACAATTTTTTCAGAATAGCTTTTACGCTTTACATTGTTGTAGTTTTATCACTGAAGTATGACATTCAGCATAGGTTTGTGGCTATTTACGTAGTGAAAAACGGATGAAAGAAGCATTTAAAATGGGTTTTAGTGTGCCTTTATGAAAGAACTTTAAAACTAAGTTTTCAACTGGAAAACATTATGTTTTAGAGAATGTATTACTTCTGTTTGATCATAGAAGGCATATATTTCTACATATCAAATAATGAAGAAAATGCTGTTTTCTAGTTAATTCTTGATCTTTCCTTGAGAATTTAAAAAAAAGCTGAGAGAAATTTAGTGCAAGTTATGCACATTCAGCTCAGTTCAAAGGTAAATTCTGCTCTAGTAGGTACAGCTCACAAAAAGATTCTGAGGTAATTTAATGCATCTTAAAGGAATCACAGTTGCTGAGAATAAGTAAAATAAAACATACAGTAAGCTAAGTGCATGTTACATTCTCTCACTTCTTGTCATTGCTCTGTACTTCTCAGCCTCTTTATCTTGTTTCACAGAATTATAGTGCAGGGATATGATTTTATGAAACACTTTTATATCCCTATGAGTATTGACTGAAAAAGGGACTTGGTCTTTATCAAAGGCTATTTCAAAATCCCTTATGCAAGGCAGTAGACAGTGAAGAAAGCCTCATTGACATGTTAACTGATTTAAAAGATTGAGGGAGATCATCAAGGTACATGAAGTTGTAAGAACTGTTGAATCAGTGTTACAGTATTTTGTTGTTCACAGATTTAAGATGAATCACTGAAGCCTGACAGAAGAAGCTCCTAACAAAGCTGTGTGTCAGATACTTCATCCTGTCTCTTGGGTTCTGGAAAATAAAAATAGATCAGTGAAACCAGGGCCAAGTCCCTGTTTTAAAAAACTGTACGTAGAAGTTAGGATGGCAGAATAAGTAAAAGTACTCAATTCGAAAGGCTTCCTGCCTTTTTCTGCTTTTGAAGTAATTTCTGGGCAGGATTTTGGAGGTCAGTATGAAGAGAAGCTTAACAAATGCTTAAACAAGGAGGTTTTAAACTGTCCTGCCGTGAATATAGTTAGTCTTAGTACTTAGTTGATTGTAAACATCTCAATTCACATTCACTAAGAAATGAATTCTGTGTCTTTCCTGTTTGGTTTCATAGACCTTTCTATTTCTAATTTACTTATAGGAAGCCAACCTATCTTCCCATTATTGGTTCTGCAGATGATTCTCTCTCGCATATAATTTTCTGGACTAGTTTTGTATCCTCCTTGAAGGGTCGTGAGTGGAATCGTAAAGTCCCACCCTCTTCTTATTTTCTTTTACTGAGAGCACCCTTGCTCCCTTTTGTTTTGCACATAATCCACATGGAAGCTATCATAACTGCTGAGATAAAAATCAATTTAATCTCTGTCGCTTGCAATGATCAGAGATTATCATGTTGTTTTACCACAGTGTGCAAACGGTGGAGCGCAATCACCATAAAAGGCTCAAACTCTCGAATACCATATGAAGTCAAGTTTTACTTAACTTATTAAAACCAGAAAGGTAACAAATGATTAGTAGTGATTAACAAGTTAATAATAACAGCTTTAAAGGCAATGCATCTGATGGTTACTACGAGAGAATAAGTATGTAATGTAATGTAAGTATGTAATAATATGTAATAAAGATACATCACCAATTGCCCTATTGTCATCCAGATCTGCAGTTGCTTGAGAGCTCCTAGTTGCTGCAAGGGTTTTGGAGAGCCTTTCCCGTGGCAATTGAGAGATCCTACGCAGTGCATCCACTGGTCTCCAAAGTCTCTGCCAGAGGAACCACATTTTATATTATTAAATAAATAATCCTAAAAACTTGAAATCTCAGCTGCCTCTTTGCCCCCTCCTCCCCTTCCTGGCCAAAGCCAGGAACTACTGGATATCTCTTATCTTTGAACTAAGGGGGCTGTAGAGAGGCAGGATTCCTGCATATCTCTTCTCTTTCCACACTCTGTCCATGCTTCATGTCTGCCATGGATAGCAGTTGTAAGTTGAAACTAGTTGTTTAAGAGAGCATTATAACCTTCAGAGGGTCTGGCAGACAGAACTCTTACGTGACTGTAAAAGTTATGGAGGATTTTTCTATGTCAAACATAAAGATATATATTTTCCTTAAATATGCGGTTGTTGCTTTTTTTTAGGTGTTAAGTAGCCATCAAACTGAAATGCTTCAGCTTCCTTTTGGAAAGTATTTTGTAGCAACTGATACAGTGCTTGGTAATTTTGTAGATTTCACAGTGACCCGATATTTTTCTATGCTAGTTTTAGCATATTTTTTAAAATGATACAGTTCACCTCTACTGGTGTTTTGAACCCCTTGCAGAAGATGTTATTTACACCTGGAGCTGGAATGTATGACAGTCTTCAGGTGCAATAACATAACTTGAAAATGTTACGAGAATTTTCATCAGCATGAGATAGGGGAAAGGACAAAATGTTACTCGCTAAAGAAGCCTGTAGTTGAAGAAACTGATATTTGAATGACAGCTTTGCTACATGTCATGTGGGACTATGTTTGGCACACAAAACCAGACTACCATCTAATCCCAAGCAGACCTCTGTAGTAGCACATGATGGAAATCTGAGGAGCCTCAGCACTTTGAGTCTATTCATTTACTTCTCTTGCACTTAATAATTTGCTAATGTAGAAGTACCTGGTGGACACAATTCATACCCCTGTAGACTAAGTTACTAATTTCAGCTATTGACTCAATATTTAAAAAACACCTTGAACTTACTTGTTTCAGGTATTTCTTCTAAGATTTTGACATATTTATACAACTGTCATTTCACTGTTGAATTGAATGCTTCTTTTATATTCTGATATGCATATTCAAGACAAATTCCTTTCATATCTATTGCATCATTCACATCTCTTCTACAGATATACTTAAAAAGGTGCAATAGTTATCCACATACTTATTAGAAATAGGTAGAAAAAAGAAAAAATATTTGAGTCTGTAAGGCAGCAGAGAGATGTATTGAACAGAAAAGTACATGCAGCTCTGGACACTGATATTAGAATATCAGGTATTATTAGAATAGTAGAATGTTAGATATTAGGATATTAGATAAGTATTGTAGTAACTCAGAAAAAAGTAAAGATATAGGCAAAACTGATGGAGAGTGAAAGCTGAATAATAAAAATACAAAGTATAGAAAGTTCTTCATTTAAGTTATCCAATGAAGGTAATAAATTGCATTGTGAATGAAAGTAACAAAGGTAAAATAGATTAGTTTTGTTTGATCTAGTAAAAATATTTTGAAAACACAAGTTGAATGTTCTATCACTTGGAGTCTGTATTTGCATATATATGGAGGAAATGTGTAAAGTAAATGTGAGCCAAGTTATGGGAAATTAACATTTAGAGTATGTGTTTCTCTTCTAATGACACTTGTTGCCATATTTGCTATTGTTGTAGCTGACAAACACCAACTATGTGCTTCTAAAGGAATCCGATATTCGTATTCTTTATAGAAAAAGGGAATTTACTTTGCCCTGTGACCAAGGCAGTTCTTGTATCCCACTTTTATATGTGTCACCACACTGCGCTAATTCATATGCAGAACAGTTTTGCAAAATTTCTCTCAAGACATTATATCTGATTTTATAAAAACAAAACTAAGATGGAAAAAAGTAGAGTTAAAAGTTTGTACAAATTCAGATTAAAGACACTGGTTGAAATCCTGTTTCTATTGAACCAGTTAACTTGAGTTGAACCATTATTTCATGTTGTGGCTCATATTTACAGGAAATAACTAGTTGAGAAACATGCATTGACTGTTTTTACTGTACAAAAAGTACTTGCTTTGTTTCTTTTTTACGTACAGGAAGATTTGGCTCATAATGCCAATTTTATTGTCTGTTCGTATTCCAACCTCATCTCCTTCAGACTTTTTTCTCTGTAGGGAGCTGGAGAGTGGTCAGTTTCTTTCTAGGAGTTTGTTTTCATCATTAAATCCAGTTTTAACGGTGATTTAAGTAATTGCAGTTAACTTGCGTATCCAAATGACAGAATTTTAGTCCTGTAAAAATTGCGTATTGTAAAGACTATTACACATACTTTACAATGTAGCAGCTACAGCTGCTGTTTACCTTCATATGTAGAGTATTTTCGATATTCTCTAGCTAAATATTTTTGAAAGTCACAGGGGTCCAGGAGAAGCTGTGAAATATTTTCACCAGCAACATCATTATAAAGTCAAAAGAAAAGGCTAGAAGAGTAAAATTAAGAAGTAGCAATTGTAAGAAATCTGTCTCCATAACTTTTGATTTGCAGGATGATAGCTGCAGTCATAGAAGTCTTCCTTTAATGTCAATAAATAGTGGAAGTGATTTCAGTCCTTCTAGCTGGACATCACCACCATAGGATTATAAATTTCAAAATCCATGGAAGAAGAGGTGATTAAAAGATTGTAGGGTGTATCATGAAAAGTGATACCAAAAATACCAGCAAATAAACTTCTAAGACTCTTTTTAGAGTTTTAGAAAGCAAACATCCTTTATTGTGGTGCTGGACACAATCGGAATAAATCCACCAGTCATATGTGTTGAGAGGAGAGCTGATTATAGAATATATTTCCCATCTACATGCATAAGTATAACATTTCCCAGAAATCTCATGCATATCCTATTAATTTCAAGAACCGGTTTTAATGTTATGATCTTCCCAATAGCCAAATATCTACTAATTTGTACCCATTCCCTTGTCTGTCCAACTATACCTTCGTCAGATAAGGACAAACTATAAACAAATGGTAATTATTACAGAATAAGACACATCTGTTCAGCACACGAGGCATTATAATTTCTCAATAGAACAGTGTCCGAAAAACACAGTCTGAAAAATAATGGTCTGAAAAACATGCTAAGAAACAGAAGCCAGCTTTCAAAAAAGAGTTACTTAAATGAGATTACCTGAAGTTAGAAAAGTGATTCTACTTCCACTCAAACCAAAATATTCCACATTTGCAACAGTAACTACTTCTTGAATCATCAGTACTCTTAATAGTCATCTAGGTCACTTTAACAAATGCCCGGTTTCTGTAGTGAGAACCATCTATGAGAAAAAAAAAGAGAAGGTGCTTCCTAGGGATCTATAGAACTGTAGTATCAACTGAATTCTCAAAATTTATCAATAATGAATTCATTACAAATCAAAAGCCCTATTCTTTACAGAGGAAAAAGCAAATAAAGAGGATTTTAAGTGAGTGTCCTGCTGTCTTCTGCTTTGTAAGCTACCATAGGGTAAAATTTGACCTCTGGTCCATATTACTGTTGTCCTTCAAATATCACAAGTTGTGGCGGAAGTGTTCATGCCTTTGCGCATAAAAGATGGTGCCTGGATGAATGAAATGAATTCCTGTAACTTCCTCAGTTTATGATTCAGGTCTATTTCATTTCAGTAGGTGAGCTTTAGTGGTTTTGTGCACATGTACACCTTTCATATGATATTGAATTCCAATGCTAGCTGACATATTTGCCTTGATAACACAAAGGAGATAAACACTTTAAAATTATGCATGACAAGATCATTTAATATCCCTATCTTTCTTTTCAGCTTAGTATGCATACCTCTATGAACTTTATTTCATTCTTCTTACCTTTAAGAGACGGTAATGAATATTATTTTTATCTGTGATTCACTAACATACTTTTGTAGCTTATGGAGAAATAATGAAAACTTATATTGTAATTTGCAGTTAATAGCTGTACTCTTCTATTGTTCTAAATAACTTACTTGATTTTTACTGTTAGTGCTGCCATTACTTTTATCTTGTATAATTTTCCATTTTTGTTTGGTTTTGCTTTCTTTTACTGTGGAAGGCTCAAGACCTCTGCTGTTAATACATATAATAATTGTAGGAAATGGTGTTAATGAGCAGGAGAAAACATGTTTCCAAGTCAATGATATAAATAATTACAATTGCCTTTGATGATACTGTTTTACTGGAATTACTGTAGAATCATAGAATCATAGATTTGGGTTGGAAGGGACCTTAAAGATCATCCAGTTCCAACACTCCTGCTGTGGGCTGGGATGCCTCCCACCAGCCCAGGCTACTCAAGACCCCATTCAGCCTGGCTTTGAACACTTCCAGGGAGGGGGCATCTACAGCTTCCCTGGGCAACCTCTGCCAGGGCCTCACCATCCTCACCATGAAGAATTTCTTCCTGATGCCTAATGAAAATATTCCCCCTTCCAGTGTAGAGCTGTTTCCTGTTGTCCTATTTCTAAAATCCCTGCAAGAAGTCCCTCCTCAGCTCTCCTGTAGGCCCCCTTCAAGTACTGGAAGACCACTGTGATGTCGCCCCAGAGCCTTCACTTCTCCAGGATGAACAACACAAACTCTCAGTCTGTCCTCATAGCAGAGGTGCTCCAGCCCCCTGATCATCTTTATAACCCTCCTCTGGACCCATTCCAACACAATTAATACTGCAGATATACTTAGTTACAAAGGTAGTGAAAAATAAACCTTGCCTACTGCTATAAGTCCTCTGTTCAGGAGCATGTAAAGTTTTAAAGTGAGAAAGAAGTCAGCAGAGGTAAACAATGTTCAGGAAAGGAACATTTACTACCAGTAAGAACTGATAGGAAGTTACTGCTTTGCTTTGTGAAAGAGTCATAGCAAACTTGCTGAGGGTGCATTCTGCCCCATTGCCACGATCATTATTGACACTATTCTACAAGTTTAAATGTAGTTTTGACCCCTGGGGTACAACAGTAGTTATTGTCTCCCTCTGGAACTCACTATTCAGCCAAATTTCAAACCACCTCACTTTCTGCTCATCCAGCCCATAATTCAACAGCTTCTTCATGAGGATTTCATGGGAACCAGTGTTGAAAGCCTTATTTAGACTACTGAGGTAGATAGTATCCACTACTCTCCCCTCATCAACCAGGTCAGCCATTTTGTCATAGAATTTTATCATACTGTTCAAGAGCAGCTTGCCATGCTGACAGCTCCAGCTGACTTTATCGTCCTTCTTGATGTGCTTGGAAATCTTTCCAGATTTAGCTGCTCCATCACTTTCACAGGGACCAAGGTGAGACTGACTGACCCTAGTTCCCAGGGTCCTTCTCCTTAAAGACAGGAGTGACATTTATTTTGTTCCTATATTCAGACACTTTTCCCAGTCACCATGATGGAGGAAAGATTGTTGAGTGGCCTTGCAGTGACATCACCCAGCTTCCCCAGCAGTCATGGGTGCATCCCCTCAGGGCCTGTGGACTTAGGTATGGACTGACGTCCATTTTGCCTGACTAGATCCTCTTCTACGAAGCATATGTCTTCCTTGCTCCAAACTTTCTCCCTGGTCTCTGGGGCCTTGGATTCCTGAAGGCTCATCTTGCTTATAAAGACCAAGTTGAAGAGGCATTCATGCTGTCCTGTTAGCCCAGGCCATTTACTCATCCACCCTGTTCATCTCTCCCTCACAGTATAGCTGGCGAGTCTCTCCCTCCTTTTTTATTCCTATCTGAAATCTCTCCTTACCAGGTCAGCTGTCCTGTTCTCAAACACAGCTTTGCCCCACTTAGTGAGGTGGATCTCATCTCTCCAGAGCAGACATTGGTCTGTGTAAACATGGTCCCATGGTCATAGAACCCAAAACTCTGTCACCAGCATTAGCTCCACAGCCATTGTTGATCTGTACTATGCCTCAGTGCCCTCCTCCTGATAAGGTTTTCCCTTACCACCAATATTGAGGAGATACCTGGGACCCCATAGGGTCTGCTGCCCCCAGAGCTCTGCAGTCACTTTTGATTCCCTACCTAGCCTGTGGCAGTATCACTGGTGACCACATGAAGTAACAATTAGGAGTAGCAGTAAGAGGGTTGAACAAGCTTTGACAGTCCCTCCACAACATCGTGGATTTGGCCACCAGCAAAAAGCAAACATCTCAATGACAGGTCAAGTCAGTAGATGGGTGCTTCTGTCCCGCACAGCACAAAGCTGCCCGTTACCATCACCACTTCTTCCTGGTGGTCTTGCATGATTTGGGAACAGATGGCCTAGATCCTATACTGGAAGTCAAATCTTGTTTCTCTACCACTTTCAGAGTGCTGAGCCTGTTTTGTGGTTGTAAGCCCTAAGGTGGTATAGAAATCTTGTTGAACCCAAAAGTTGTGAGCTCCCATCCTTCACCTTCTCCAGAGGCTGCCCTTATGTTAATACTAGGTGTGGACACTGCCTGGATCTCTACTGCAGGTGAAGTCTGGTGCTCTTCAAGCTGTGTCATCTCAGAGAAGATGGTGTCATCTCCCGTTTGTCTTCTCTGATGCTGTGTAGCCTGTTCACTTTCTCCTGTAACTCCTCCATTTGGCATTACAGCTCCTAAAAGACAATAATGAAGGATAGTGTGCAGCAAACTCACTCACAGGAGTGCAGACTTTGACCTCTTCAGGGATTTACTTGGTAGAGCACTATGGGATAAAGTCCTGGAGAGGAGAGGGAAAGCTGGTTAATATTCAAGGATCACCTCCTCCAAGCTCAGGTGTGATGCATTCCAACAAGTAGAAAGCCTGGAGGGCTGCATGGGTGAATGAGGAACTCCTGGACAAACTTAAAATCAAAAATAAAGCCAACACAGGGTGGATACAAGAGGCTGGGAGGAATACAGAGAAATTATCTGAGAAAATAGGGGCCAGGTTAGGAAAGCTAAAGCCATGATGGAATTAAACCTGGCCAAGGACATCAAGGGCACCCTTATTGGTGATTCCTAGTCAATGTTCTGTTTGAGTTTATAGAAACTGCACAACATTACTTAAACAATGACATTTCAAACTTACACATATATTTTTATTTTCTAGTTGTTGGGAAAAAGGTGCTTTTTTTCTCATAGCACTAGGAATTAACATAGTCTTGTTATTAAATAGCAAGAATCAGCTTTTCTTTTACTAATGAACTGNTGTAGTATTAACTGCTTATTGTAGGTGTTGGTCATCGGCCTTATATATTTACATTTTCTTGTTTTCTTTCACTTGTCTCAGCTACCATACATGAAACCCCATCGTGTGTATTTCATATGGAAGGTTAAGACGTAAAGCTTATTTATAAGCTCCTTAGTACTATTATGCTAGAGCTCTTTCCCTTCATCTGTGGCAAATTGAAATTAATCAGACTACTGGAAACTGGAGGAAAAATAAAGCTTTTAGTTATTAATTTAAAGCAATGGAAGTTATACTTTTTGATGCCATTCTTTTTTCAGTTTCAGACTATAAATTCTATAATAAATCACAGTAACCAAAAATGCATTTTTAATAGTTTTCTCTTGTATCTTTTTAAAGGAAGCTGTTAGACATGAGGAAAAACAGTGAAGAAATTCTTAGGAAAATATTGAAAAATCTTAACTAAACCCTCAGAATTTAAAAAACAAAAAAGAAAAGCTTGATGTAGCTATAGTCTTCAGTGTAGGAATTTTTTTTTAAATGCTTTTAAGCATGCAAATGCATACAAGGAAATATACACAAATCACTGAGGATATGCAACATTGTAAAATGTAAGCAGAAGACATGTTAACAAGATAGTCTTAACTTCAGGACATTTTTAAGCCTGAGGAATTAAATAGTAAGTGTTAGTCAAATAGACATTGTGAAGCAACTACAAGAAAGAGAACAGGGGAATAAAGAAACTGAAAAACACATCTCCAGTAGATGTACTTGCATAATCTTAAATGGATGGTGGTGGAGCACTGAAAATGAAATTGTATTCATGCTGTTTCACTCCACTGAATGGCAAGTTTTTAAAAATGCAAATTAACAGAAATTTTGGAAGGATTTAGCATTATTTTAAATATCACTGGATTGACTAAACATTGTTGGTTTCTATGTACTTCAAAACTGAACTCCTCACAAGAACTGTGAAAACTTAAGTGCCCGAGAGGGGGATTGCAAAAGCCCTTTAGAAGGACTATGACTTAAGTGAAGGAGAAAGAGAAAGAAAATTTCACATCTGAAGTATTTTCGAAATAATTGAGAAAAAGAGCCTGCCTTACACACGAGAAAGGAAAAAAATCAAATTTGCTTAAATCGGAATTACACATATTAAGTACTCAAAAGGCTGTGTTTACACAAACAATGTATTAAAAGTAATACATTTTATTATAGCCCATGGGCCAAATCCAACTATCCACCTTGTTTTATCTGGCCCAGCACCTTGTTTCTACCCGGCGGCAGCTCCTTGCTGCTATGCTCTTGCCAGCACTTGTCACATGCATAGCGTGTGTGATGTGCATTGCACTCCAGGAGCAGGAGAGTGGTGGAAGCTGTGAGTTTGACACCTCTGCTTTAGATGACTGACTGAAACACTGTCACATACAAAGTGAACAGAAATTATATGAACTGACTGTAACCTTTGTTTACAAGCCTCATACCATCTATTATTTTCCCTTCAGACTTAAGTAGGAGGAATAAACCTACGACAACTCAGCATATAGCATTTTCTTATTGTGATTCAGAACATATTTAAATACTAGGTCAGACTTAGCTATCAGTAGACTTCAGAATGTCCTGGATTTTAATTAACTGTCTAAATTTTCTTTGAGATAAGACCTCGTTACTTTTTCCACTCCTTATGTGCATCTGTCACAAAAACTAGACTATGTTGAATAAAACTAATGACTAAAATATGATTGGAACCCAAGTATAAATTCTTGAAGTTTCATGATGATATTTTTAATTGTAAACAATAACAATTTGATTTTGTTTTGCAGGTCTGTTACTTTCACCAAACAATACCACATGCTAAAATAAAACTTTGTAGGTTTTTTTTACACATTTGTGCATATCTTTAGCTGGAGTCTGGGACTTCAGACTTGGTTTTAAGTGATCCGTCTTCTCTAACTGCAAGAATAACTGTAGTTATATCACTGAAGCATCAGGCTCAAAAGCTGTAAATATTCTTAGTGGCAGAAAAGTTGTGTGAGTAAAATATGTTTAAAATCTTGATTTTTCTATAGGCTCTGTGTGCAATATCAAATAATGTAGTATAATACCAATATGGATCAGTTGTAGATATACAAACTTGAACGTGCTTACATAAGGCTCAAGACTTTTACTTTAGACTTGAATATAATTAAGTCCTTTATCATGAATATTGCCATCATGCATAGAATTTGAAGCTGTTTGTCATTTCTTTCTGCATTTGCTGTAGGAACAAATTTGCTGCACACCATGGGCAGAGTTTTAGATTAGTTTCTTCCAAGAGTAATCTCATTTGTACACACCACAATAATTCTTCAAAACCAGTCAATGTATGTTATGTGCTCAGGTGATTCACTTTGAAACTGTGCTACAGTTCCAACTCAAAACATTAAAGCTAATGCAGTGATTCTGGAATATTCACAGAAGACAAGCCATTTGTAAGAATGTTAGCTATTTAAGCTGAAAAAAAAGTAAATTTAGTTTAAAACTACTTTGCTCACAATATTGCTAATGTTACAGCTTTAAATTTGTTGCGTAACATTTTTCACCCTTCGAAAATTTCCTGGATTTTATTATGGTAAGATGGGAATAGTAATACATTTTTATTATGTAGTATTTTAATACATTGTGAAACAATGAAATTTAATATCCTTATAACATGTTAATAATATATTATTAGCATGTATTATTATTCCAAATGTATGCACAGTAGAACCCACAGTAGGTCTTTTATTGGGTATTACTACAGGCTGTCTCCTAATCTAAAAACATGTTTGAGTTAGAGGGAGGGAAAGAAAGGCTATTGATTTTCTGAGCTTCTCATCCATCACTAAGCCAAAATTTTTTTTCCTGTAATACTGAGTAGCTTTTTACTTTTTATGGGAACTCTAAGATAAGATGGGCAGAGAGAAGATGGAGCCGGAGCCGGTTCTCTGGTTTCTTACTGTCTTTCATAATTATGGGCACATGTTTGAGGGTGATTCTTCAAATTCTGTTTCATTTTGCATAAAAAAATCTTTGTTAATGTACAGATTTATTTCTGTGACCTCAGAGGGCAGTTGTGATGGCTTGACTTTGGCTGGCTGTCAGGCACTCACCCAGCTACTCTCTCACTCCCCTTCCTCAAGAGAACTGATGAGATAATAAGAATAAAAAGCTTGTGGATCAAGATAAAGACAGGGAGATGACTCACCAATTACTGTCAAAACAAAGCAGACTTGACTTGGAGAACATTGATTTAATTTATTTTCAAATAAATTATGGTTGGAAGCTGAGAAATAAAGGCAAAATCTGAAATACCTTTGCCTCACCCCTCTCTTCTTCTGACACTAATCTTCACCCTTTCATTCCAAACTCCTCCATCTTGTCCCACCTGAGAGACTCGGGGAGCTGGGGAATGAATGTTGTGGTCAGTCCATAATAGCTCCTCTTTGCTGTTCCTTCCTCCTCACACTGTTCCCCTGCATGTTCTCCAGCATCATTCTTAGCCAAAGGATACAGTCTTTCATGAACTGCTTCAGTGTGTGTTCTTCAAGGGCTGCAGGTGAATCTCTGCTTCATGACCTGGAGTGCCTCTGCACCTCTAGCACATCCTCCCCCAACTTCTTTTCTGTCCTTAGTGTTTACAGGATTATTTCTCACATGGTTTGTTTCTTTTTCCTCCCTCATTCCTCTTTCTCACAACTGATGTGCAGCATTTTTTATCATTTCTTAAATATATTTTCTGAGAGACACCACAGTCTCGGCTGAGGAGCTCAGCCATTGTAAATGGCTTCATGTACTCGAAAATGTGTAAAAATATGGGGATTTATTTCTTTTTCTAACTTAGAGACCTGGCTGCAAGGAACTGCTTGGTAGGTGAAAGCAACATTTTGAAAATAAGCGATTTTGGAATGTCCCGGCAAGAAGATGATGGTGTGTACTCATCATCAGGCCTAAAGCAGATTCCTATCAAGTGGACTGCTCCAGAAGCTCTCAACTATGGTAAGGACATACCTGTAACTTCTTGCAAAGGAAAAAATGTCAAAAGTAGTGTAAGGATCACCAGGACTGACTACACCATGGGCAATATTTGGATATGTATACATATTCTTAGTGCCAGTTGAAATCAATAATGTTTAAAACAATTTTGGTAATTCAGTCTTATTTAAGTTATTTGTAAAGTACTGGTTTGCCTTCAAAAAGAATAAGGCAGCAACATCAAAATTGCTATTATGCAGTAATAAAATAATGCTTTGGTTATGTTGCTGAGTCTTTCTAGTAGACTACCTCGTCAATCATCTAAATCATAATAGCGAAATGAATGGCAAGTTCTACATATTTATGGTAGTGATAGCTCTTGCACCTTTTTGAAAACAATAGAAAGTGTTAACATTCTAGAACACTCTGTTAGATAAATCATTGCATTGGAGGAGACTACAGTCGCTGATTTTTATTTTTAACTGCAACTTTTCTATATCTGTGTTTTTATTTATTGCTAGACCGTTATCTTGGGGGAAATTAGTCCATACTACATGGGTAATAGTTCCCAAACAGACACAGAAGCAGCTGTATTTAGCTTTTTAGCTTATATTAAACTTAGAAAAATATATTCTAAGTAAAGAGGGCTGTGAAGTAACAGTATATTAACTGAACAATGCCATGTTTTGGATGTAGTTCTCTTAACAAGTTCTTTAGTTGAGTACTTAGAAAAAAATTGTTTTCAATTCTGTGTTTGAAGTGTCTATATATATTTCTGCCATTTCTTAAAGCTTTTTTGAAAACTCATACATTGGAAATCATAAAATTGTGACTTACTATTGATAGCAAAGTGCTTCCTCTCATTAGTGCTTTCGCAGGAGTTAATGCCATAATACAGTAAAGCAGATCTTCCCTTTGAAAATCTAATTAATAAGTTTAGTTACAGTAATAGATCCTGTATTATCAATTATTCCAAGAGGTGTTAGTGTTGCTAGTGTTCACTGTGGAACATACTTTTCTATTTTGGGTATTTGTTCCACTAGCAAAGGTATTTTGAATTTTGATTTTTGTTATTTCAGAAGGATGTACAGTTTATTTAATAATGGAAACCCATCCTTCATAGCCATATCCCATCCAATGGACTACATTGAGTAGGACACATGATCACATCTTCACTTGGTACTTTTGAGTCTTTTCTGCTTAGGACAGAGAGGAGAGTATAGTTGTGTAACATCTAATTATTTTGTATTTCTTAAAATGCATGCATACTCAAACAGCTTTAAGTGATTTTCTGTAGTGTTAGGAAAATACCCACACTCAGACATTTGATAATGTGTTCAGAAGCCTACTATTCAACTTTCGAAAGGTTTCTCTGTGTGTTTGAAGGATCGTTTTTTCCATTCCCATGAGATGTGTGAGTAAAAATAATTTGTGTTTTACCATTCACTATCCTGATAATAAGGTGGTGAGAATTGCATTATTTTTTTATAGGTAGGGCTGAAGGTATTTAAGGATAAAAAATGAAATAATACTAGATATGCCATATTTCAAAACTAGTTGGCAACCTCTGTCCACATGGCAAGATGACAGAATTCAACTGTTGGAAGAAAATAAGGGACAAGGCTGTTTGACCATTTCATGAATGACAGAGTGCTTTAGAAACTATGTAAAAGTTTAATTTTTAGTCACTTCTGGATTTGCTTTATATGACAAATTGTTAGCAGTCACAGAAACATTTTAAATGGAAAAAGCTCACAAGTTGTGAATTCTAGACATCAGATTAGGATGAATGGAGTGGTTAAGTAGTTGTGCTGTATTCTCATGCCTTTGGAGACTGAACCTTCAGCAGGTGCTTTTCACTGCTGTTCCATACCAATATTTTTCCTTGGAGCTATTTGATTTCCATCACTTCCAGCAAATGGAAAAAACATTTGAAAAGCTTCTAATAAAATCATGTATTTAAGCCAAGTGTAAGGTATTTCTGCTTCCTGTTCTCTCAAAATTAAAATACACATTTAATATGTATGGTTTTCCAGTACAAAATTTTGAGCTGTTTGTCAAGTTAATATATTACCGTGTGGAGGGGTTTTATTGTGAATGAACAAGTCTCCTTTTTTTTCCCCACATAATGTCACAGTGGAAAATGTAATTAACTGTGCAAAACCTGTACTTTCTTTAAGAATACCTAACCACCTATCTTGTATCTTCTGAATTATTTCAATGAAAAAGTATTAAACTACTGGATGCCAAACTCTGAAGAGAGTTGATACATAGACAAGAAAACTATTTTTACTACAAAGAGCTTAGTGAATGTCTGTAATTGCTGTCTATGAGGCATAAAAGCTAACGTACCACAGCTGGAGGCCATACTTAGTTTTGGTAAACTGAACTTTCTGATGTCAAAACAGTTGTCACATCACCAACTGTCTCTGTAATTTATGTGTATTTTCCTTCTTTCTAGTCACAAGTGGCTTAATTTGAGTTTTTCATGATTAGAGGTGAACAAACAACACGCTTATAAGCACGTGTGTATTTTAAAGAATAAAGACACTTATATACAATTTAGCTGTATGAAACAAAGAAAAACAGCCATGAAAAATGCTGAAAATGATGTTGAAAATCAAATTTTAAGGTGGCATTTTCACAGATCCTGCTCTAAAGTGCCAGGAGCTTTAACATTCTGATGTGAATCCAGTCATAATCTGAATTCATCAGGGACTATAAAAATATTTGCTCTAAGATCTCCTCCCATAATATAATATAATGGTAAGCTAAAGAGATTTGGTATCCAATTACCTATCATTTATCTTTATTACTGTCTCTGAAGCATAGTTGAAGATATTGGAGCCAGCAGGCCAGATTTTTCTTAACTGATTGGGTGCATCAGTTCTTAAACAAGCTGAAGCCACTATACTTTCATTTTCCGAGAACAGTTTCTCAAAAGCATGAAAACCAGGCCGTCTTCAAAACAGAAGTTATGTTGGTGGTAGCTCTTCTCAGAATACTCCTTACTATGGTATGCTAGTGAACTGCGTGAGGTCATTTTTTTAAAAGTATCTTTTGAATTGGAAGCAATTATAAACAAGAGGGGAAAAAACTAACGTTCTTCTGTCCTTTTATTTTAAAAGAAAAAAATGTGTGTGCTAAGAAGGAAAGACATGCTTGGCTTGCATGAAAAATAACTGACATGTTAAGGTGTCTCAAACTGTAGAACTTTAGGTTAGCTTATATTATTCCTAGGTGTTGACCTTAAGATACTTCATCATTTGAAGTATAGATGACTGATATCTGGAAATTTAGTATTAGTAGATACAGCTTGGTTCTGGTTAAAGTTTGCCAATGTGTAACACTTTACCTTTTCAGAAGATTTGGGGACATAATTTTCTGAAACATTAATTTCTCTGTACATTAAGCTGAGCATTTTCTCTCTTTTTCTTAGGGAGATACACATCTGAGAGTGATGTATGGAGCTTTGGAATCCTTTTGTGGGAGACCTTCAGTTTAGGAGTATGTCCATACCCTGGAATGACCAACCAACAAGCACGAGAACAAGTTGAGAAAGGTAGTTATTTGTAGAGAATGAAAGAAATGCTGTATAGATCCATAAATTTATAGTATATAAAGTATAAAATAGCAAAGAAATAATTTAAGAATTACCCAGCAACTTTAGCAAAAATATGAGATTTTTTAATTGCTGAATGTCACTTTCTGGGGTAGTAGTGCAATATATAGGCTTCTTGGAAAAAAGGAGTATACTCACCATTGACATGAAGGACAGAAGACTTAGAGCATGCTGACTTCCGTTGTTGCAGAACTAAAAGGTAAAACAGAGGAGGAATTTACTGCTACAGAAAGCAGAGTCTTGACCAGAATGAATTATTTAAGATTATGTTAATGCAGGTATAAATATTCTAAGCTACCAGAAGAAAATTCTGTGTCATTCTGTCTTCTCTCTATTAAAACTGAAATGACAAAAATTTAGCAATTATGGTGGAGAATGGTAAGCTACTTGAAAGTCACATTTCTCTTACAAAATAATCAAGAGGCTTTTATTTAAAGTAGCAAAAAATTGTAAGCAGCATTTCAGGCCTTTGATTTATTTTCATCATCTTTAGCGATGTTTCAGAACTGTTCCTCATAATTTGCTGATTTACACAGATTACCAATGTTGTTATCAGCACTGTAGATGATCTTCAAAGTTTCTCCTTAAAAGGCCAAATCCAAAAATTTTTTTCCACACCAGGGGAGTGTTTTTAAAACCAAGTCTTATTATGCAAGTACTGAGATTCTGTTTTAATCCACTGACAATAATAATCTCTTCAAATGGATAAAATATAAATATTTAGAAGTATGTTTATGCTATTTCAGCTATTTATACTGTGGGAAAAATAGTCCTGTTGGCCCATCAGCAGGTTTTTTTTAACAGAATTTTCATTTCTTTTATCAGACTGTTTTCTTGATTTTCAGTATATAATAGCTCTTCTGTTGGCATATTCAGCTAAGACACTCCAGATTTTTTCTTTCTAATCTTGTCCATCTCAATTACGCAATCACTAAGAACCTTCAGTGAATTTACCCACTTGAATAAAGTGACTTTAAACCAAGATAATTTCAGTTCTAAATAACTATAGAGAATCACTTTAGGGACAAAAAGTGGTTGTAGCTGTCATCTTTCTGAAGAACTAGCTTTTAGGGGAAACCTTCTCCAAGGGAGGGTTTCTTATATAGCTCCATATTATCTTGTCTGTAAGTCTCTGCAAGCTCAGCCCTTTTGAAGTTACATATATTAATCTAGCACATAAAGCCAGTGCAAGCAATATAACAAAGGAAAAATACTTCTCAGATTTATCTGTTGTCAGGCTAGTGTCATTCTGCTTTAGAAAGAGAAATACAGAAACCTGTGCAGCAAATCTAGAGTCAAGGAGCTGTCATTTGGTCATAGAGCACATGTGATAAGCAGTTCATAGAATCACCGACTCACAGAATGCCTGAAGTCTGTGCAGACCTCTGGATGTCACCTGGTCCAACCCCTCTGCTCAAGCACGGGCCATCTACAGCCAGGTCCCTAGGACCATACCTCAAAGGCTTTTGCATATCTCCAAGTATGGAAACTCCACCACCTCTACTGGTAACCTGTGTCTCTGCTTGGTCATCCTGATGTTCAGGAGGAACATCCTGTGTTTTGCTGTGTGCCTTTTGCCTCTGGTCCTCTCACTGGGCACCAGCTGATAACAGTCTTGCTCTGTGGTCTTTGTACCTTCCTTTCAGGAATTTATATACATTGATGAGATCACCCCTAAGTCTTCTCTTCTTCAGGCTGAACAGTCTCGGATCTCTCAGCCTTTCCTCATACAAGAGGAAATTCCAGTCCGTTTACCATTTGATGACCCTTTATTGGATTCTGTCAAGTGTGTCCAAGTCTCCTTTGTGTGGAGGAGCCCAGCACTGGACACACTACTCCAAATATGTCCTTACAATGCTGAAGAGAGGTGACAGATATCGCCTTCAACCCACTGCCAACATTTCTTTTATAACCCAGGATACAGTTATACTCCTTTGCCACAAGGACACATTACTGGTGTGTGTTCAACCCTTCGTGTCCACCAGGCGTCCCAGGTCCCTTTCTGCCAAGCTGCTTTCCAGCTGGGCAGCCCCAAGAATGTACTGATGCCTGGGGTTCTTCCTCCACAGGTACAACATTTTGCACTTCCTGAACTGCATGAGGTTCCTGTCAGCTCATCTCCCCAGCCTCTCAAGGTTCCTCTGAATAGCAGCATGACCCTCTACTGTAATGACCAGTTTGGTGTCATCTGCAAACTTGCTGAGGGTGCAGTCTACTCTATCATCCCGATCATCAATGAAGATATTCAACAGATGGTGAAGGTGCTGGAGCAGAAGCCCTATGAAGAGCGACTGAGGGACCTGGGGGATGTTTATCCTGGAGGAGGCTCAGGGAAGACCTTATTGCTCTCTACAACTACCTAAAAGGACGTTGTAGTCAGGCAGGGGTTGGTCTCTTCTCTCAGGCGACCAGTGACAGAACAAGAGGACACAGTCTTAAGCTTCGCCAGGGGAGGTTTAGGAAAAAATTCTTCACTGAAACGGTGATTGGTCATTGGAATGCACTGCCCGGGAAGGTGGTGGAGTCACCATCCCTGGTGGTGTTCAAGAGGAGACTGGATGAGGCACTTAGTGCCATGGTTTAGATGACGAGTAGGAATTGGTATTGGGTCATAGGTTGACCTTGATGATCTCAAAGGTCTTTTCCAACCTTGTGATACTGTGAACAGGAATGAAACTAGTAAAGACACCTAGGGTACAGCAGTAGTTACTAGCCTCCAACTAGACTTGATGTCACTGATCAACTCCTTCTGGAAGTCACCATTGAACCAGGTTTCAATCCACCTCACACTCCGCTCATCCGGCCCATAATTTAACATCTTCTTTCTGAGAATTTGATGGGAGACAGTGTTGAAAGCTTACTCATCTACCAAGGTAGTCATTTCATTATAGAAGGCGATCAGATTGGTCAAGCATGACTTATCATTAGTGAATCCATGCTGACTACTCCAAATGACTTCCTTGTCCTTCAAGTGCCTGGAAATTGTTTCCAGAATTAGCTGCTTCATCATCTTGCCAGCTGCTACAATCTTGCATCACGGTGACCTGACCAGCCTACAGTTCCCTGGATCCTCCTTCTTGAAAACAGGAGTGACATTTCCTTTATTCCAGTCTTCAGGCAGTTTTCTCAGTCGCCATGATGGATGAAAAATTGTTGAGTGGCCTTGCAGTGACGTCACCCAGCTCCTTCAGCAGCCATGGGTCCATCCCATCAGGGCTTGTGGACTCAAGTCCATTTTGCTTAAGTTTTCCATGACTAGATCCTCTTCTACAAAACACACATCTTCCTTGCTTCAAACATTCTCCCTGGTCTCTGGAGCCTGAGATCCCTGAAGACCAGTCCTGAGACAAAGAAGGCATTGAATACCTCAGCCTTTTCTTGTGTCACCAGATGTCCTACCTCATTCCAGCAGTGGGCCCACATTTTCCCTTGCCTGCCTTTTGTTACCCAATATTGTCTTTGACCTCCCTGGCCAGATTCAATCCTATTTGGGCTTTAAGCTTTCCTAACTCCATCCCTTGATGCTCAGACAGTGTTTCTGTATTCCTTCCACATTAACTGGTTTTGTGTTTGAATTTGTCCAGGAGCTCCTTATTCATCCATACAGTCCCCCTGGCACTTTTGCCCATCTTCCTACTCATTAGGAAATTGCCTTTATTGTTGTGAGTAAAATCACAGAATGACCTGAGCTGGAAGGGACCCACAAGGATAATCGAGTCCAGCTCCTGTCCCTGTATTGGACAACCTCAAAATTCACTCCATGTGTTTGAGGCCATTGTCCAAATGCTTCTTGAATATTGTCAGGCTTGATGCCATGACTGCTTCCCTGGGGAGCTGTTCCAATGTTCCACCACCCTCTGAGTGAAGGACTAATATTTTAATATCCAGTGTAACCCTCCCCTGACGCATCTT
>VWPV01016113.1:0-25092 GCA_013389885.1 Geococcyx californianus
CCGCTGCCGCTGCCGTCCGAGAGAGAGAGAGTGGATATCGGGGCACGACCTCTGTCCCGGTTTCCCCGGAAATGTCCTCCCCCCATCCCCCCTCGTGTCTGCTGAAATTCCCTTATTGGCAAAAGGAAGAAAAATTCCTCGGAAAAATCCCAAACCACAACACTCAGGAAAACGAGGCTTATCTGGAAACAACTCCTGCAGCACCATTTCTTCAGGAACACATAGTCCAGTAGACCTCCTTCAGGCCACTTCCATGTGGTTGTCAGCGTGCTCGCTGTGCCTACTTGGAAGGCACAAGAAGTAACAGTCTCGCAGTGTTACACCACACTCCCTGACCCACTCCAGCCTTCACAATCAAAAACGGAAGGTGGAAAGGGTTCTTTCAAGGCAAATCAGTCCATGTCCTATTAGCATGTGAGGGGTGGTCTTGCTTTGAAAGTTCTTGAATTAAGGCATGCACAGTCAGATTGGGAGATGGTGTTGGGGAGGGGCAGCTCCTGTTGCCACAGCTCCTCTCCCCTTTCTGCAGCAGCTCACCTAGGAGAGTTAGGCCATCCACAGGTGAGAGGGGTGGGAGGGCAGTGCCTGCTTCTACACACATCCCCTTCTCATTGTTAAACCAGAGCCAAAGAAAAGCCTCTCAGTCACACATAGCCCTTCACTGGGACAATGTCTGAGACACAACAAATACAAGTAAAGAAGTTGGTCTTTACACACATTGTTTGACATCTGGTACCTTCCCACCTTATTAAAGTAGGTTATCCCCAGCTTAAATAAATATGCCACATTACAATGAAAAATTTGCACTTAGATTAAAACAGTAAAGATACATTTCCTATAAAATTACAACACATAGTCCTGAAGTGTCGTAGGGGAAAAAAAGTATCCACACAACGGGGTTGCTCCAGGAATGAATGTCTTTCCTTGCATGATCATCATCGCATGTAATGAAGGCACTGTTGTGGTACCTCATTGAGTGATATTTTTTCGTTCAGCATTACTGTGAGGAACTTTAAAACTGTGTTATAAAATGGAGAATCAACTCTTTCATTTACTTTGTGGGTTAAGGCAATCCAATAAGTAGAAGCAGCTGTGACTTTAATCACATAAGAAATAAACACTTCCATTATGCCCTGCTGAATGCAGGGACAGAATGCAATAACTAAACTCCAAATGGCAGGAAGCAATCAGTGGGGGTATTTATTTCCTTTTATTGTTACATGATATGCTAATTGCTGTTAAAGTAATTTCTTTTTTAAAAAGTTTATTATTGACTTAGATGCAGATAAGATTCATCAGCAAAATTCTAGTATTTTTAAGATATGTGAAGATCAATGTCTTCTTTTTCAACATACTTTTAAAACCTATCTTGCTGTTTAACAATTGATACATTATTTTAACCATTTTCCATACCTAAATTTGTATTTTGTCATTTACAATACATGATCAGAAAAATCACTTGAAACTATAATACATTCCTCAGATTTCTTAATCTTCAGGCTTTGAGTAAGAAAATAAACCTTTCCTTCATAAAATTATGAAAAAAAGAAATAAAATATTTACCTATACATATCTAAGTACAAAAATATTTTATTTTTTTCAGATATGAAAGACTAATCTTGCTCCATTTAGAGAGACATTTGCCTAACTTAAAATTGTAAATTAAGATACATAGCCATAAATGATCAACTTGCTCTGTATAATGGGGAAAAAACCCTAAAAATATCTTCCTTTTAATGTTACTAAAATGTGGCATAGTATAAGTAGAGTTTGTAGTGATGATAGAAATTGAATGAAGGAAATAAAATGTGCTAGGAGAAAACTATATATTTCATAATTAACCACAATGCTTGGTAATTTGTATTGGATTTGTTTTCGAGTGCAGATCTCTAAAATGCTTTGCCTCTGTAATTACACATATGCCAAGTCTTAAAAATAAAGAAAGGAAATCATAGAGACACAAGCAGTGGCATTCGTTCCAACTAACTATAGATTGCTGTATCTGAGCTGGTTATCTTGGGGGTTTGATGTAGGTAGGTTCTCTTTGTAGTCTGTGTTCAGTGCAGCACTGCCATTAAAGTTAGACATTTTAGGTTTAATTTTTTTTTCTAAAACATCTGAAGTTGTCTTAATTAGGTTAGGCAAATTGATTTCTAAAGCAGTTTTTTTTTCTCTTCATTTATGGAAAGTGAATCCATGGAATCTTACTTACGTAAATTCCACCCTCTTTGATTTTTATCAGCATTATAAAGTAAATCTCTGGCAATGCTAAGATTAAACTTTCTAACATAGTCATTTATGTCTCTGCAAAATTTTAAGTAGCACATTGTACTGGAAAGCGAGATTAGAATGATGAGGAATTACATAAATGTATCAAATATATTTAGCTTCGAAATGCAAGTAAATACCATCTCAAAGCTTTTACTTGAATTAAACCAATAGAATTTAAATTGTAAGGTAAGACAATGGGTCGAATTATCTCCTGAATTCACTTGTGCCTGAGAAAGATCACTACAAGTTTTTAATGAGTTTTACACCTTGCAGATTAATTGACAATGCCTATTACAAACACAGGAATTAACAATAAAAGCTTGAAGTTACTTAACTACACAGGAATATCAGCAGCCAGAAGTAATCAAAAGAAAAGATCCATGTTCATGACATTTTCTCAAGCATGACAGACTTTTGCCAAACTGGAGGAAGTTTCTCCTATGCCAGAAGAAGCAAGTCAACAGAGATCAGGTTTTGAAAGCTCAGGGAGGACTGGTTCTGTCAGATTGGGCTGTATAACAGCTGTTTCAAGAAACAGAAGCTACTGATGTCTAAAAAAAATGTGGAGAGGCTATAGTAGAGCACATAATGGGAATGTACAGAATTAGGTGAGAGTAATTTAACTTGGTTTCAAACACTTGCGCTATGCATATCTGTTACTGAGATAGATTTCCTTCATGTGTGCCCATAAGCAACAAATACTTCTAGGTAATATTTACCTAATCTACCCTAGAATTAAATGAATTGTTCCCTGGAGTATCATAAACTGTTAAGAGAGCCTGGTGTGAGTAATTTGGGTAAGGATGCCTTTTTTACATATTTAATTTTGGCAACACGGATCCAAGCCATCAGTTTTCTCATTTGATAAAGTTGAGTAAAGAATATGTATCACAAAAAAAAAGTCTGAGAAGACACCTCTCAAGTAAATTTTACCATGATGTTCTAACAAGTCTTGCACATCAAAGGACCTAACATCTTCAGAAGATGTCCTTCAGAAATCTTTATAGAGTACATAAAATTCACTTATCAGCCTGACTGATACCCAGCTAGTATTCTTTTACTGGTATTAGAAACTTGAGGTGTACAGACCTCATTTTCCTTCAGATCTCATTTCTCATTTTTAATAACTTTTGCCTATTCAAGTAAGATAAATAATTGTCCTTCTTCCAAATCCTTGGATATTTGGCCTGCTTGAAGATTTGTATCTTCTTTACATTCGTCTTTCTGTGTCCTTCTGGGTTTGTGCTTAGAGATGAATTGCTTGCTTCTGTATTTAATGAAAATGTGAACTATATCAATCAAAGTGTATTGCTCCCTTGTGTCCTTACTTACAGTTTTAGGTCATTCATGTACAGTACTATTTAATTGTAAATTTTCAATTGCTGCTTGTCCATCTCCACAGTATTTTAATTTTTTTTACAGAGAGGAGAGAGTTGGACACCAAACATATAAATAACAAACAGTGTAAAATTTTCTGAAATCTTTTAACAAATATTTTCAATAAGACTGGTTACTTCTAATGATTTTATTGTTGTTGTTCAAGAAATACTTTGTTAAATGTATGCAAATAAGGAATCTGTTACGGATTTCTAGAATAAAGTTTGTTCTACAATTTATTGTTTGATAAGTTCATTTTTTCTCTCTGTGTCAAATGACATAAGTTTTTGCTACACGCTAGATATCTGCAGTGCTTTCCAATAATTTGCACTTCATTTACGAAATTTCCCTAGAATTTAGAAGAAATATTATTTTTCATTTTTTTTTTAGTAAATAAAAAACAGATTCTGCAAATATCTGGGTTTTTCTCCCTGTATTGCAGAAAATCTGAATGGAAGACTGTTATCCTTTTCTGTTTTCTCAATTTATATGAGCACACATTTACAGTAGCAGCTCATGGCTCAGTCTGTGCATGAGCATAGTGAGAAATGGTGCCTTTCTTTCCACAATGCCATGTCTTCCCTCCAGTTTCTTAGAACTAGAATGTAGGATCATGGCAAAGCAATGCTGAAGCATGAAGGATGTATGAATTTAGGTGATATCTAGGGGAGCAGGAGACAGCAGCAACAAAAGACAGGTGGGATGCCTGTTTTCTTGTAAATTTCTTCGATAAATTTGAATCAACACGGGATGTTTGAGTAAACACTAGAGCACTAAAGAAAATTGAGTTAGATATCTAGAAAAAAAAATGGAGGTGTTAACTACCATTTTATTGAACAAGACGTTTGAAATGGAAAAACCTCTGACCTTTCTGCTCTCTAGTCACTAAATATCTGTGTTTATGTATATATATATAGCAACACAGGAGCTTGATGCTAGAAACGACTGTCTTCCAAATGACAATGGCCGACCCTTAGCATTTTAAAGTCAGCATGTCTCCACTGACTTCAAGGGAAATACAAAGTATTGCTAAAGATTATTTTTTTCAGATGTTAACTATTTCACTCTGGAAATAGTTGGAAACTACCTATCCCAGAAAAGGGTATAAACTCAAACAGTCTTTGGTAGACATGACAACTACATATAGAATTTCAGTCAAAAAGAACATTAGTTTTCCAAAGGCTTTTCTCCTACATTGCCAAAAAGCCTCTCTACAAAAACATGAATCAAACTCTTAATGGTGCAAGTATGACAGGTATGACTCTTGGCCTAAAACCACACTCAAATTACAGAACTATCTCCGAGCTTCCTTCTGTGTAGACAGTATTCTGAACTATGAAGGATCAGATGAGAGTTTGGTGTATATTGACAATCAGCCATATTTTTACCTGATAGAAAAGAGATGTATCAAGCTCAAAGACTATACTGTGTATAGAGACAGATGCTCTTAGAGTATAAAGAATTAATGAATCTGTAGATGTTTCCAAGCTGGTTTCTTTGATGGAAGAAGGCAAACAGCTATGTGTAGGCTATTTTTCTCCATTCTGGTGTATAAAAGTGATGGGATAATTTAGACATAAATTATCCTGCAACATGGATATCTAGAGCTAGGCTAGACACTTTAAGGCTACCTTGAAGATTAAGGAGAGAAATAGGTACTCTGACAGGGCAGTTCACCTATTCTAATTTAGAACACTACTCAGGCCAAGTTCTTCTCCAAAAATATCTTTCTCTCCATTGATTAAAACAGTTAAAAATACTTACAAAATGTGCTCTGAGATATGTTCCTACATTCGCTACATTGCATCACAAGCCTTAGTCACAAACTCAAATAAGTGTGAAGGTTAAACATTCTTTTAGCAAAATCATATAGAGAAATCTGAGATTACAAAAGCTGCCAATTTTAAAGAAGACTAATAGCAAAAAAAGGAGAATGATTTGTGGTTGGTTGAATTGCGATCTCCTTTATTGTTCATCAATTAACTTCATTTGAGTTACATGAATTACATTAGTTTAAATTAACTCAAGAGCTACAGACAATCATAATAAAAAAACTAGCTTAATATATTTTTGGGGAAGGATTTGTGTCTGATACTGGGTTTGGAATATTTTTTGTGTAATTTTTTAAAGGATAGAATGTTCCCTTCCAATACTGAGTTTAACATTTTCCTTCAGGATAAAGAAATGCATAGTGAGTAAATGAAGTTCTATTTCACTACTACTAACTAATAAGTGAAAGAGAAAATGCAAACCATCATTGCACCTCATTGGTTAAAAGCTAACCCACTGCTTTTAATTTCAGGTAACAATTAAAGAAAAATAATTACTGTTAATTAAAGTATACATAAAATATAGATAAGTATAAATAAATATTATATATATAGATATAAATCTTTATTATTAAAGTATACATAAAAGAACACATAACCAGTTTACATTTCAATAATTTAATCATAAACAACAGAATTTTTCTGATAATTAAAACACAGCTTTATACTCACTTCTCCATTGGCATAAATTTTATTATCTCTGTGGCAATCTAGGAAGCTAGCCGAAGATCTAGACTAATCCTATTAATATTTATAATTTTCATCTCTATTTTCTCTTATAACATTGTTTATAATCTTTTTAACTTCCTGGTTCTTCTGACACACTTTAGATCATCAGCAAGTATTCTGTTTTTGTCTTACTGTGAAACGCTTCTTAGTTTCAACTGATAGATATCTTTTCTTATGACCGAATGAGAATTTTTACATATATGTAATTTCATTGGAGCAAGGCAGAGCTATTTTTCTCTTTTTTGTTTTGTTGTTGACATGATGTCAGAATTTTTCGTAAATATAAAAAATAGCTACCTGTTATCAACACATTTTTTGAATGACTTACTCTAGGTTTCAGCTAATGAAAATTAAATATGTTCCTAGTTACTATTCAGATGCTGGCTATGTAAATAAACAGTTTTTCTTTGACTTTACAATTCATACAGAGCAAATCTGCAAAACTCCTGTAGAGAGGAAGTGATAAGCTTGCCTCTTAAAAATAAGGTGCATCTATCAGTGTCTCACTGTCTTTTTAAAATGTGAAAATGTTAATTTTCAAACTCAACATCATAAGATGTATCAACTACTGACAAAACTGCCACCTTTCTTTTAACAAAGTGTGCTTGGAGGCCTTACTTTAGATGTGGCTTAAGTTACATCAACATTTCTGGAAAAATATGAAAAAGTTATCTGTGATTAGTGAGAAATAATTGTAGTAGGATTGAACTGCAGTAAGATCAAAGGTCAAATTTTCCCCATTACAGAATCAAAGAATCATTTAAGTTTGAAAAGATCTTTAGATGGTTAAACTGTATGTTTGAGAGATCCTTCTGGGCAAATGTATAACTTTCTGAAGACATCCTGTTCTTTCTCGTGGCCATGATTTGACTCATCCTAGATAGCATCATCTCAATGGACTTATACGACAGAAGAAGATGACATCCAAAGTGAAAAATAGTCCCAGAAGCTGTCCTTGAATATTCAGTGTGAACAAAATTCCAATTGTGTTATTTATGTTAACTGATTTTGTTCTCTGGTGATCTATTGCTTTATTTAGATACGATGTCAGAATCCATATCATCTGAGACACTGTAATTTTAGATAGATAATGATTTTTGGTATTGCGTGTTTAAAAATCTAACAGTGTTTCAGAAAATTAAGATTCTAAATGTCTGCTGCTTTAAAGAAAGATCAGTATTCTTTCTTTTATAAAATAGCCTTTGTTGTAGCTGGAATTAAAGAAAATGTTTATTAAGCTCCAAACATATGGCAACGATTAGAAAACTTCTAGTATGGAGCTCCGATTGGTAGGTTAATATTCTAACACAACAGATTAATCAATGTAAACCACATAGCTCAGTTGAAACTGCTGTTCCAAATTGCCAATTTTATCTTGATCCAGCAGAGAAAATACCAACCTTTCTCTCTGCAGTAAAATCTTCTTGTTATAACAATGAAGCAACTCCAGACTTACTGTTATTGTGAAACATCTGGTAACTACAAGATGTAGCTCCTGTGAGATAATCACATCCCTGTAAAATTAGAACTTACTGAACTTTGTTGTATTTCATGTTTTGTAATACCCCTGAGCGTGGCTGGCTCATAATTCCGTAATCACTTTGCCTCTGCACCAGAAATGAAACCACAGATGCTACACTTTGCTGTAATGGCCACCGCTTAACATAAATAAATGATCAAAATAACAGTATTGTTCATATATAAAATATATACAACATAACAAATATTTTGGGACACACTGAAATAGGTGCAGAAGGCCTCATTATGGTAATCATTAAAAATAGATTAGGAGATAGAAATGTTAAAAAAAAAAGACCTTACCATTTCCACAATGCTACTTCTATTGTGAAACTTGAATTGTCTCTTCTTTTCTTTTCTGTCAGAATATATAGTTTTGATAATACAGCTGAAAGAAACATGGGTTTCTAAGCAGTAAAGCACAGATCACTTAAATATTAAAAAAAACCCAGAACTAGAAATTATACCCTTAATTTTTCTTATTTTTTTCTGATTATTTCTTAAACTATCTGAAAATGAAAAGGGAAGGTTTTTTTGACAAAACTAGTTCATCAGAGTGAAGAAGTGCCTCAAATAATTACAGTAGCCACTGTTGCCCTCATCTGATCTAAACAACTCTTGGAAAAATCATTGAGTTAGTGAATATAAGAGATACTACTGGCATTACAAACAGGTACAATAAGCTTACTAGGAAAAATGTGAGGTTAGATACTTAACACTTTGTAAACAATAAGGAATTTGGAAGGTTTGGGTTTTTTTAAAAAAACATAAAAGATTGACTGCAAATGGTTTTCGAAAGGGAATTTCAAAAGGGAATGAAGTATAAATGACACTTTTGGATATTACTGTACAGCAATGACTGGCAATCCTAACGTAGAGCAGAGGTATTCTTGGCAGGTAATGTTAAATATTTTAAGGGCATTTTCCCTAGGGATAGTTCTGCACCATCACTTACTGCTTCTAATATATATTTCAGGAAACAGAATATATCAAAAGGAGTTACATTCTATTCTGACAAAGGCCATCATAATGAATCATAAAAGAACAAAATCAAATATTATTAAAGCAATATTGACAGAAATGGCATATTCTCATGTTAAATAGCAGCTAACAGAGGCCTTTCCTGATATCACCTCACTTGTCTGTGTTCAGCAACTTCAAGAGATAATTCTACCTCTTCTGATGCTGTAAATTTGATTTTATATCATTTTAAGACCATTTCACATTCACTAACAAAAAAGCTAGCCTATGGTGACTCAGGCTTTCTAGAGCACTGATATTCTCTATTGTGAAGTCAATGAAATATTAGCAATGTTGATTTATTTGTATTATACCAAAAAAGTGATTATTGGTAGTTTCATTTTTTAAAAAAAAATCCTATATTTTTTGTATCATTGTTCTAGACTTCTAATTGTGTGGAGGAACATAGTTTACCTAGGTCTAAGTACTAAATAGCATGGTTACTGTGGATTGAGTCAACTCTTACTCTCGGGACATTGGGGTCCGTTTCTGCTATAAATTTATCAAGTATTGTTTTGGTAAAATTTTTCTGGGATATTTTCTGCCTACACTAAGGAGGCACAGCAGCTGTGCACATACCAGAAAGAAGCTGGACACCATGGAACACATGAAGAAGAAATACACTTTGGGAACAAAATAAGCTGTGCCTGTACAGTTGCGCTTGGTGAGGGGGAGCTACAAAGCTCTGTATTGCCACGTGTGATTAGAATCTCCAGGAAAAAAAAAAAAAAAAGAGAGAGAGAGAGAGAGAAACGAAAGAAAACTAAAATAATAACACCCCCCTCCTCAAAACCACACAAACTTGCTATGTTGACTTGATAGGGTTATTTCTAACGCCCTTTGCATATGTACGGCACAGTAGTGACCCATTCAGCATATAGGTGAATAACCTGTATTACTTCTACCTGCCTTTCCTTCCTTCCATACAGCCATTGCAAACAGATATCTATTTGCACTAGTGTGAAGGCTGCTGTCAGCATGAATTTTAGAAGGTCAAAATTTTTCTCGTGTCTGTAAAGCCTGTTACTGCATAGTACTGAATCCAGCAGAAGATAACATCATAAAGTAAGAACTTTATACTTCCTTTAGCAATATACTTTTTTTTCTGCTTTTGCATTTACCTGGCACAGTGTGAGATTAATGTATATATAGAAGCAATGGAGACTTGTCTGGTGAGTTTAATGGGCAATATGTTACTTTTTTCAATGGTACTTACTTACCATATGGCACACTCAAGTGCTGGAGTCTTTTCAGGTGACGGTTTTGATAGTTCCATGCATCAGGAGTGTCAGAAACATTCAAGTGTTGCTCTGTTCTCAAGGCTTCATCTGAGGCTGACAATATCAGTGGGAACATTTACACTGCTCTCAGTAATGTGGTATTCTTCTAAGTTCACCTACCTAGTACATGAAGTGAAGGCAGTTCATGTATTTTTTTCTGGATTTTAGTGGGGCTTTTGATAGTGTCCCTCACAGCATCATTCTGGACAAGGGATGAGGGAGTTTATGGTGCACTGGGTGAAGAACTACCTGAAAGGCTAAAAGGGCTGTATGTAATGGGGCTGCATCTGGCTGGCAACTAGTCACCACAGGCATTCCTCAGATTTCAATTCTAGGGTGAGTTCTGTTCAATCAATGACCTGGATGCAGGAGTTGAATGCACCATTAGCAAGTTTGCTGATTATACCAAACTGGGAGGTGCTATTGACTCTCTTGAGGCACAGGAGGCCTTGAGGAGGAATGTGGACAGATTTGGGCTTGAAGTTTAACAAATCCAAGTGTTGGATTCTGCATCTAGGATGTAGTAATACTGAGGCATTAAATTGGGAGAGGAATGCTGGAGAGCAACCCTGCAGAAAGGGATCTGTGCATACTGGTCTACAGCAGGATCAATATGAGTCAACAGTATGGCCTGGTTGCCAAGAGGGCAAATTACATCCTGGAGTGCACCACAGTATAACCACCTGGTAATACTGCACTCACTGTACTCAGCTTTGATGCTGTTTCATCTTGACTAGCGTGTGCATTTCTGGGACCCACAATTTAAGAAGGTTATCAAGATCCTTGAATTCATCCAGAGGAGGGCAACCAAACTGGTGAAAGGACTGGAAAGAATGTCTTATGATAACTGGCTAAGTACTTTGGGTTTCTGTAGTCTGGAGAGAAGGATGCTGAGGAGGGAACAGAGAGAGTGGTCGAACACCAGAACAGCCTTCCTAGAGAAGTGGTTAATTCCTCAAGCTTGTCAGTGTTTAAGAGACATTTGGATAATGCCCTCAATAACATGTTTTAACTTCTGGTCAGTCCTTAATTGTTCAGGGAGTTGGAGTACACGATTATTGTAGATCCAGACTCCTAAACTTACAGGAAATGGTGAATTTTAATTTGTATTCACTATTTCTACTTACAGTTACTTTAAAAATAGCTAAACATCTGAAGATAATCTATGTTTTTGTGCCTCAGTTTCCTATAAGAAAATGAGAATGCTTTCATTTCTCAGTTTTGAAATGTATGAAAAACATAGACAAGTGCTATAAATCACAAAACAGAGTACTTACCATGAGAGCCTCTCTTGCTACCTGTTACTATCCGTCTTGAAGACAGGATAACACTATGTAACACTAGGGTTTCTTTGTTAGTATTGATTTTCTCATTTTTCATTTATTCTTCATATTTCCTTTCTAGCATAGCTATATTTATACTTTTTTTTACCTGGCTACTATGATTTACAGTGGTTTTAAGAGTAAAAGCAGTTGGGAGAAAATAATTATTTATTATATTTTTCATTTTGACTTTTTTAGTTTGATAAACCAAACTGAAAAACTAAACAAAGAAAAAAAGAATGAAAGAATCTCAACCCAGTTCAATTGTGCTTGATACATTTCATAACATAATACCCACATTATCACGTTTCTCATTTTCCATAACTGTTATTGCCTTTTTTTTGATAATATAGAATTACCTTAATAAGGATATGGTAGCCATATCGATTAAATAAAAGTCTTCCTGATTACAGTGTACATCATCTGATCCCATTCACTAGCTCTTTAAATTCAGTGCATTTCCTAGGTATAGCATTAGTTCTTATTGCAGCAAATAATATCTCATATTAAAAAAACCAAGAATTATAGTTAAGGATTTCTGTACTTTAACTTTGGCAGTAATTCTCTGTGTGGTCCTGTGCAAACTACTTGAAGTTCTTATTTCAGTTATTTGCAAGATTGCAATGAAGACAATGAATGCAAATACTAATAATACCCAAACGTCTTGTAGCTATTGTGGGTGAACCGGTCTTCATTTCATTTGTTGACTTCATGAAGGTGTTAGCACTCAGACTTGTGGAACACCGACTTTCAGAACATTCAGAGCTTTATTTCAAGGGTAAATTCTAACAGGGCAGAATTTTGCAGGCAATTCTGGGAGCTTTTGCTTTACATTTAATTTGGTATGAGAGCTATCTGGCCTGGTGTTCTTATGCGGAACTGTTTCATCTATTGATTTTCTCATGCACAAAAAGTCAAAGAGTAAAATCTATGGCTTGATTACTTTAAGTGTGATGTATTAGTTTTGTTGCTGATAAGTGGCCTTTTACATGTGGATATACTGTGGTCAGGATCTTCTAGTATCTTATAATAATCTGGATTTCAGCTATCTGGAAGTTAATGGTGAAATAAAAAAACAAGAATATTTTGTAAGCAGATAACTACCTTTTATTTGCTGTCTATACAAAAGCATCTAAACAGGTTACACTGAAACATAAATAGGAAGGCCCAAAAGATCAGTAGAAGCATATTCCAGTGAGAAGAATGAAATTACTGAATTTCTCATTGCTAATTTATTTTTCTTTGAAATGCTTATGAACAAAGAAAGTATGGATTCCACAATGAATATAGATTCAAAAAACCCACAAATAAATTTAATGTGTCCGTGCACAAGAATTTACGAGTAACAGATCTCATCATATTCAACAAGTTTTAATTCTAATACTTTAAAAAGATGATTATATTAGTGAATGTCATAACACAATAACAGAGAGAAGCAGTAATATGACATAACACTAACTCAATTTGTTGGAAAGTGCAAATGCAATACTCACATTCTGCTTTTTTTGAGAAATATTAGTGCTAACTCTTCCTTCTTTTAACTCTGCCTACGGGAGAAGTCTTGTTATAGAGCAACCCTAAAATTACCACTAATATTTTCAATGGACTGTTGCTTCTCCAGTGAAGATAAAAGCCTGAAAATGTCTTAGTTATTTCAGAAAGGAAGAAAAAAGTAACATATTTTTTTCTTTCTTTCATTTTTTTCAATGCAATGAGTTACTTAAGAACAACTTTCCCACAATGTATATACACTTTTAGCTTTTATTTTAATTGAACACACAAGTCAGCGATGTACAAGTGTAATTATGGCTGGTATACCCATAGATACAGAATAAAAAATAAACTTGCCCTTATAGACTACAAAATTTAATATCTTTGTCAGAACTTGATTCTTTCATAAAACAGCTCATGCCTGATTTTCTGATTCATGGCTTTCATCATGGCTGTCTAACACTTACTAAATCCAGGGTTGGGGAAGAAATTAGCATAGTGTGGTTATGTATATGTTTACCAGAATTAGGAAATTAAATCTTCAAGTCCATTCCTCTGCTATAAAGGGTTCAATTTTTTGTTTTGCAGTGATATGAAGAGCACCCATTACTTCTAGGTGTCTCTCCAGAAGAGCACAGTTCTCCTTTTAGTGCGTGACAGATACATTGGATAGCTCTGTGAATCCTAGGAGGTACTAGACCTTTATACAATGCTGAGCAGATTATACTTTTTTTCCTCCTGTTTTTTACTTCTTTTCTGGCTGAAAGAATTAAGTAATAAAAAAATTTCTGCAACTCATCTTCAGCAAGCCAGTGTCCCATTACAAAAGATGAGGAGACATACATAGGCTTTGACCATCTGTGGTTTGTAGGTCTTAGGACTTCTGCCTTGTTTCAATGGGCAGATCATGAAAAAAAATCCGTATGCCTCTGGTTCTTAATTGTATTTAAGTTACTTCCTTCCAAGATCTTTCTTAATGCTTATTTGATTTTCTTTGGGACAACTGAACAACTTGTCTTTCAGCCATTTCTTTCACCTTAAGTACCTTTTCCTGGTATTATTACCTCATTCTGTGAGGGTATTGCGCATGTTTTCAACCCCATTGTGAATGTGGGAGCTGTGGGGATGGAAAAATGGCAGTACACACCTATTCCTTTGGTAATAATAGCTACTGAAAGGGAAAGTGGTTGTAGGATAAGAAAAGGAACTTGGGAGATGTCAGTTAAGATAAAAAAGTAAAACCTCATTTCCTCCTTTATCCACCTCTGCTAAGTTCTGAGTATCTTCTGCTTCTCCTAGTTGTCACACAAGTCCATTCTTCTGAAAAGCAAAAAGTACAGAAAAGCTCTAGCAGGGCTAGATCATCAACACCACTTTCATACGCAGGGTACTTCAATCATATGTAAAAAAAAATAAGTTTAGGTAGAGGCAATTAATAAAATGAGGGATAAAAAATAAAATGGAAGTTGACAGGAGTATGTAGATGAATGAAGACTGAGAAGAGGCATGCAAAACCAGAACAGAATTGGCACTGTAGGCAAGAGGAAAGAAATTAGAAAGCAGAAAAAAATTCCCTGAAAAGACCCCTTAGAAATATCAACTTCACAAGTAAGGGCTAATGTAAGAAACAATTCGATTCTCTCTATGAATCGAGTAAGACAGTTGGATTTTCAAAATATTTGGCATAATTATTTTTAAAGTCCATTCCTTCATTAATTTCCTCTCCACTAAGTTAAAACTCAGGTCTTTCAAATTCCTTTATCTTGATATGAGTCCTGGGCACAAAAACTTTTTCAGTTTTTGGTTTCAAATCCATTTTTGCAGAGTGGAATATAATTTATACTTGTTTTCTTCTGTTATTGCTCTTTATTAACCTACTATGGTATTATTGCTTCCTTCTCCATTTTCTTTTGCTTACTTTTCGAAACACCAATGACTGAACCTGAAAATCTCTGACCCTTTCCTTTCTTCTCATTATTTTGAGCCTACGAAATTTGTCCAGAACTTCTTAAGCACATTCTTAATATCCTTACTTCAAAGTCTTAACTGAAATTTTAGCCATATGTTAGTAATAACCAGAGTTTAAAATTAGAAACTTCCAACAGATTGGGACAGAAGGGGCTACAACATTTCTTGTTATAAACAAGGGAGTGGGGAAAAGCCCTTGCAATGTTATTGGCTGAATAGAGACTGAAAAAACTGCAAATGACTTTGTTGTCAATAGATATGGTTATGAAGTTGTAGAGGTGAGTGGAATACTGCTGTTCATTCTGCCCATTGTTCATAAGCTCTGGCAAAATCCTATATTCTAATGATACTTCATGTAAGCTAATAGGCATGCAGCCAGGATGCAGAAAAAAAGCATTCATACAGATGTTGTTATAAAAGAGATGACTGATTGCTGAAATTTACATGAAGAAATTAGGATCTCACTCAGCTGGTTTTCACTGAAGCATGCAGAATGCAAATTACAAAAGAATATTTTCTATTGGCATAAAGTTTTTCTAGTATTTTTCTTTGTCGACAATTCCTAAATACATAAGTATTTATTTTTTCCCTACAGTCAACTTTCAGATGGTTAATCTATAAGGGGACAATAAACCACTGTGCAATAGGATGTTCTGTAAGGTAACAGTCAACTTACCAATCGATAGTTGTTCTCTTGCTTTTCACATCCTTCAAGTATTTCTATGGTTGTTAGCAAGTTAAATTTATAAAATAAATGAAAATGCTTTTACAAGAAATGGAAGTGATTCAGGATATTTTTAGAATGTAATATTCTAAGTTTAAGCATGTGGAGTGATAAAATATATTTCCTACCTGAAAATATATGGAGAAAGAAACATCACTTTGATTTAGCTTTAACTTAAACTACTGGGTAGATTATGCACTACGAATTCTCTCTCATCTTCTGTGTGCTATTTTACTTGAGAGGAAGACTGAAAAATATACCATTTTAAACTGGGAATACTGGGAAGTAAGATGACTTTTCCAATTTTATCTGAATTCATTTTCATGTGTTAAACTGACCCCAAGAGAAGTTTTGACTCATCACAGTTCAAATAA
This sequence comes from Geococcyx californianus, assembly GCA_013389885.1. Classification (NCBI taxonomy): domain Eukaryota; kingdom Metazoa; phylum Chordata; class Aves; order Cuculiformes; family Neomorphidae; genus Geococcyx; species Geococcyx californianus. Next base: position 15,904 of record VWPV01016113.1, read on the forward strand.
TTTTGTCTCATACAAAATGTTCTTCTTGGCTGAAGAAAATCTTTCAAAAATTTCGACATCTTTGGAGCTATAATTCTTTCGAATTTTCAAAATCAAAATTCTTATTAGAAAAGCTTTAAATAAACTTTTATCAGAAATATTGTGTCCAGCAAGACAAGAAAATGATGGTCCCCCTGTACTCAGCACTGGTGAAATGCACCTCAAATACTGTGTTCAGTTTTGAGACCCTCAATACAAGAAAGACGTGGTGCTGGAGTGTGTGCGTAGAAGAACAAAGAAGGTGGTGAAGGGTCTGAAGAACAAGTTTTAGGAGGAGCAGCTGAGGGAACTGAGGTTGTTTCGTCTGGAGAAAAGGATGCTGAGGGAAGATCTTATCACTCTTTAAACTACCTGAAAGGAGGTTGTAGCAAAATAAGTGTTGGTCTCTTCTTCCAAGTAACAAATGATAAGACAAGAAGAAATGGCACCAGGGGAGATTTAGACTGGATATTAGGAAAAATTTCTTAATGGAAAGGGCTGTCAAGCATTGAAACAGGTGGCCTAGGGAAATTATTGAGTCACAGTCTCTGCCTCAGAATTATTCTGAAAAGAAGATTGGGATCACTTGAACTTGCTAATTAAGACAGAAGAAATATTTACAAAATTCTACTCTTAAAAGAAGTATGATAAACAGTTTCACATCCCAGGAGGGGCTCTTGTATTTCTACGTGAAATGTGGAGAATGGAGAGGGAGAAAAAAAGAGAAAAGGAGCTGTGGCCAGAAAAGCACAGTAAAATCCTACCTGGAAACTTAAAAAACTTGATACGATTTATCTTATCCAAGTTTAGTTCTCATAATCTGTACATCACATAAACTTCTAGGGGTATCAGAGATAAATAATAAATTCTGAAAAGTAATTAACTCTGTTTTAAGGTAGGCACTCCAAGCAGGTACAAAAAATTGTTTACTTTACGCAAGTACAAAAAATTGCTTTCTGGAGGCTCCTTTATCCAGTATTTGCTGATGGTTCTCAAACCAAGTGACCAGATAAAAAGATCTAGTGACTTTTGTGATATCCCACAGTATCTCAAGCACCTTCATGGAACTGACAAAAATGAAAAAAGGTTAGGGGAATTTCTTACATCTGAAGGAATAAATGAATGGTAGATGGGATACCCTAAAGCCCCTCAGCTACCGCTAGGCACCTATCTGCAGGAAACTAAGTATGTCTAAGAAGCCTGGATAACCACTTCAGATTGAATCTTTAACTCTCCAGAGGTGGGATTAAACGTACCAGATTCATTCAGGTTCATTTGCTTGTGTACAGTTATACTTTGACATATTAACTGAATGTCTAAGTTACAATTGTAGTCATCGGACATCTAAGATTCAGCTCACTGATGTTATTTAGGATCTTTAGAATATCTCATTTGACTTCCAGTTGCTACACAAGAAAAAAATAAAGTTTTGTGTCATTTTCTCAGTTCTATGCAGATATTTCCAGTATCCTAGGGCATATCAATAACCTTTCATATGGATTTGTGGACAACCTAATTTAGTCTTGGCTCTCCATTAACTACAATGAAAGTTTATGACCCCTGCTTATATATACATGTAGACATCAAATCTAGATATCATAATCTGGACCTGAATAATGTCCTAAGTGTATACATTTAAATATGATTAATTACATTTTATGTTTCAGATTGTATAACTCTTTTCAGGCTACAAAAGTATGTTTTCATGCCAAATTATATCATGACCCTTGTCAAACTACTTTTCAGCGTAATATCTGATGCAACTTTAATAGCAGTCTTTGATCAATTGTTTTGCAGATAGATTTCATTACTGTGTTCTTTTTTTGCCTCATTTTCCTTAAGAAGATGGTGTCCTAGTTACTTGTCTCTAGACCAATGATAAACATCATAATAAAAACACATCTACTAAGATTGTAATGCTTTATAATAAGCACTACAATGAAAATTACATGCATTCTAATAAGTCCTAAATTATTTACATAATATCGTTAAAGCCTTACCTTATCAGTAAGTGATATGAAGTTTAAAGAATGCCGAAGGCTCTTACCCTGCACATATGCATACTGTTTTCAGCCATTTTAGCTACCTCATTAACACAACTTTTGATGGGTTATGAAAGGAAAAGTGAGCCAAGAGTGACAACAAGGCAGGCAGGGCAACGTCCTCATGGAGTGACCTGCACAACCTGAGCAAGAAGAGCAGAACAGAGCTAGTGGTGGTAGCTGGGGTTAGCCAAGAGTTCTGTCATCACTAAACAAGGGGATGGTGATCAGACAGGTCAAGCCTAGAAAAGCACAAGGGCTGGCAGAGCATATATGCAACACAGGACAGCCCAGGCAAGGAGCCAGGGCAAGGGTCTGAGCTGAAAGAGTCAGTGGGGGAAAGCCTGAGGTGTGGCTTCTCATGATTCTTCTCCCAGCACTGTGGTTCAGCTGCATCATATCAGAACCACCCCTGAACACAAGTAATGAAGTGTTGGCAGTAGGAAGCCCTTGCAGCACAGGATTACAGATAAAGAGCGTTACAGCCTGGTTAGGGCAATCACAGCCTGTTGGTGCATTCAGGACTTGGATGTCATTTCCATATACACCCTTACCGCAGAGTGAAAGACTGAGTAGAACAAAATATCATGACATGACAGGTACGGTTGGACCTGATGATCTCAGAGGTCTTTTCCAATTAGATGATTCTATTATGCTATGAAATCTGATTTTCATTGAATGAATAAAATATAAAATGTTCATTAACAGCTAAAAAAGTATACAAGTCTTGATCTAATCAAATGAGTTCAGATTTTTTTGTTTAAATACTGAAACAAAAAAAAATATAATTAAACAAATTACCATAGTTGAACAGCCATTTTAACTTTTAAATATTATCCTTTTTGCCCCCGACTACAAACATTGTCCCTGATACAAACAGTAACATTTTTCTCCAAGGTGATAATGGATGGATCAAATTAAGGCCACATCAGCAACAGGGGAGTGTTTAAGGACTATAGATTCCCTGTAATTTTGCTTATACAGACCAGAAATCTGGCAAGGATGTGCTGTAGTGTCTTGTACACTAAATAGCATTTTTGTTGCAATAAAGACTAGAAAAGAAGAAAGAGGAAAAGATGAAAGGAGGCTTGGCATGTACAAGGTTTAGGAATAGTTTAAGTTTATATGCACATAAAAATGGAGGTCTTCTATCACTGATTAATAACTACATTCAATCGAGGTTTATATTCAACAGTTATTGATGAGTTTGACTGTAGTTATTTACCATCTGTTTTCATTTCTCTTTGCTCTCAATTTCTTCCTCTTTCTTTATTGCCCTTTGTTTCCTTCACCCATTCCAGATGTTCCTCCATTTTCATAGGTATCTTTATTCTCCTGTGTTTGAAACACTCCTTTTGAAGATGGTGACTATTTTGTCTGCCTTAGTTGTTTCAAATACATCATTCAGAAGTCATTTTAGACAGAGCACTATGTAAGATGGACAAGAAATAAAATATACATTATACAAATATAGATAATTATGTAAGATTATTGTATTATCCATAGAATAACCAGGTTACTATGTTTACATGATCTCTTCTTTATGAGGAGAAACACTGTGCCTTACTCTGGCTTTGAATGTTCTTGTTTATTTAGTAGAGAAATATCTTTAAAAATCAGAACTTTTCTCTTCAGAGATAAACCTATTGTGGAGGAGGCAGTAATTATTGAGAGGTACATAGCCCAAATCATTGCAATAATAACAGTAATTCCTTGCTGAATGTTTAGCTTTTACCACATGAACATAATACCACATTACATCTTAACAAGTAATTAGAATAACAAATACTTAGAAACATATATAACATACCTATACAATGTTTAGCCTTGGAATGATATAAATGACAATATTCCCAGATTAAACTCTTGTTGAACATGTATAAATGTCAGTATTTATGTTTAATTTATAATCTTAATTTCTGAGAATGACATCTCAATGTTTTCACATCCCCACTTGCTACCATGTCAACTCCAAAGAAACTGTGACAGAAAAGATAATACCAGAGACAATCTAGTTAAAACAGTAGAAATCAAAAGTCATTCCTTCAGGATAATCAAGCAAATATATAAATAATTATTATTCAGTGTTGCCAGTAATATATTAATATATTAATCTGACTCCTCTACTATGAATTGTAAGACCCTCTTAAAATATGGCTATGTTTTTCTTAAGACAGGGATTTAAAGAAGGGTATACCTGATTATAGAAGTTCTCTATACTGAAAACCAGAAGTGATGTCACATGGAAACTCTCTAAAATAAAGTGCCCCACTTCCTTCTTTCACCATGTCAATGTTCTTTTATTTTTTTATGCCTATGTTGTTCCAGGATTGTAGTCCTGTCTTGACTGAAGGAAATTTGGTTCCCCTTTATTCTAACATGGATATAAGATAATTGAAATCATGCTCCCTTCTGGAGACATTTACATTCAGGACTATAAAGGACACTGGAACACCATGACAGTGGCATATTCTTTTAACATATTCACAAATAAAACGAGAGAAGACTAATTTGGGTGATGAATTGTTGGTGGGTAGATTTTTTGTTTGTTTGTTTGTTTTAGTAAAACATACCAATTAAACTACACTACAGTTAAGTAGTAATTAATCATGTGAAATACAGCTGTTTGTTTCTAGAGTAAAATAAAACACCATCCCACACACACCCTCCAGGAGCAGACCATATGTACCAATTAGTTGTCGTATCATTAAATCATACTGTCACCATGGTGTTACTTGTTTTCTGTTCACGTGCTGCTCTGGTCCTAATTCTACTTCAATGTTACATAAGGCCAAAATATCCACTGATTTGGACAGAAACAATATCAGGTCTCCACGCATGTCTTGTGTGACAACGACGCAAAAAACATTGTGATGGAATCTTCTGTGTGTGATGATTTATATAGAGATGATTCTTTTGATATTCAAACATCAGTGTCAGATAAGTTGAGCAGCATTCTCATTTTAGCAAGGCACAGAAAAAGATTAATATTATAAAGAAGGTGAGCACTAACAATTTACTGTACATCACTCCTAAGACATTTCACAATTTTAACCTTGAGACATGACACTTGATGCAATGTCAGATGCCACAACAAGAAAAAGTATTCCTTGCAGCAAGCCTGAGGCTACTTTTTGGTAATTGGTTTCATGAACATTTAGAAATCCATGAAATCATTTTGCCTATTTAAAGGCAAATGCCTGTCTCAAAAAGCATATAGGTCTACCAGGGAGTGTACAGTAACATCAAGTATTCCATTTATTTTTTGAAGACCATTATCACAGGCCAAAAATTGATTGTTAATATAAGTGAAATCTTAAGAATCTTATAATAATTAGTCCAGATCTAATTGTTACAAGAGAAGAAAGAACAACAATGCAGTTCATTTTCTTATATACACATGTTATTTTATAACTCTCTTTCCCAATTTTAAGCTCTCCATTCCGCCATCTCACAGCATCATGACATTGATGGTTTACTTGGTGGTAGGAGGATGTTGTGAAGAGTCATCAGTACTTGGAGTCTTTTGCTAAGAGAAGTAAGATGGTTGTGTTAATGGTTTCTTCTTCCTCACAGTGGGGTCCATTCAGAGTAATTTAAAATGGTCCCTAACACATTTCATACCTTTCTCTTTTTAGATTGATCTGCATCTCCAAATTACTTATGAATTTACTGTATAGGTTGCTTTTGCCATATATTAGATACTTGATCTTTGTTCTCTTTGTTACCCCTAAGATCAGTTTTGTCTAGCTCCATGTTTCCATTTCTGTAAGTGATCATGGATGAGATGTTTACAGCTATGAGTTCCCCAGTGCCAACCATGTGCCAGCCTCAGGGCTTATCTTTGTGCACATCTCTGAGGACATACTCTCATTCTCTTTTATACTGCTTCCTGCATCTTCAGCTTCTCAAGGCCTTTGCTCTCATACCAGGACTGTGCTTCTCTACATTTTACCGTTATGTTGGAATCATAAATCTCTTACTCTTCATAGAATAATTCCTTGTTACTGCTGTTTATATAAAAATATAGTTGTAGCATACAAATATTATAATGATATTTTGTCTAAAGTACATTTTTATGGATTTATACTGACTTTTCTCCTTAACAGTATAATGACAAAGGCACTGAAGACATATTCCCTATCAATTTGCCGGTCCTTTGAATGGTGTACTTCACCTTTAGTCGATCAGTCTTTGAGTATATTTCCTTTTTATTATTTTTTAATTTGTATATACTTAGTTATTTTTAAAAGATAAAACTCATTTAGAATCATAGAATCATAAGATTGGAAGAGATTTCTGAGATCATTGAGTCCAAACGTACCTTTCTCTCTACTAAGCCATGTCACTAAGGAACTCACCTACCCTTTTTTTAAATATCTCCAGGGATAGCAGCTTCACCACATCCCTTGGCAGCCTGTTCCAAANCCTAGTTCGCTCTGCCACTACTCGTAGGGCTTATTCTCTAGCCTCCTCACCAATCTCATTGCCCTTTCCTTTCTTCTTTCTATGTAGCATTGACAATAAAATCCTCTTCCTTCAGAAGGCAGGACTGCTGCCACCGCAGGGCAGGTTGCTCCTCAGCCAGCAGCTCTGCAGGAGTGCAGAGGAAGGCTGATGCGGGATGCCCATGGCACTTTGTGCCTCGCAAATGCTGAGTACAGGCAGTGCCTCCAGGAACTCTGCAGAAAAAGGAGGGAGGGGACTCAGCTCTGCTCAGCTCTGGTGAGTGAATATAGAGTTATAGACAATTTAAAAATGCTGAGAATCAAAATCTGCTGGAAGACAATCTGGTTGTTACCTGTTCGTGAAGGAACTCTTCACGGCACAGGTGGAGAAGTGTGTGGATTCTTTAATGTTAGGGGGAACTTAATGCCGTCTCTATTCAAACAAGCCTTCTCCTTGATGCTTTATGAAGATGCTTAAAGGAAAATAGAAACATCTAAAATCTCTCAGGTCTAAGAAGCTATTTCTATAAGGAAAGAGCAGAGAAATTATAAAATCAAATTACATAATCTGTTAATAAGAAATATAGTTACCTGTTCCACAGTAGCCAGAGGAGAAAATAAACATTATTATTTAAACAGGGAAAATCTTATCCTCTGCCTTCAGCATCTTTAATCTTCTTGCAGTAGTACAATAGCTGAAAAGCTGTCCTAAGAGGTCAGATAATATTTCCTATTCTCAGATAGAGACAGGGAAAAAAAAAAAAAAACAAACACAAAAAAGAGGACTTGAAATTAATATTTTGTGTTCCTATAGAATGTTTTAAAAAAGCTACCTTTAAAGTGGTTTGTCTTTGGCTTGTCCATCAGTGATAACAATAAATAGAGATAACTTGAATTTACGTTTTTCTGTTCTTATTTATATCTCCAGTGAAGGAGATGACTGTGATATGCCTACCCTCCTGTTTCATTCAAAAGATGTAGAGTTCTTATTAGAAATTGTACTGTGTCTTGTTGGGATGAAGTTACAAAGTTAACTTCCTTCATATCAGACTGTATGGTGCTGTGCGTTGCATATGTGGCTGAAACATGAGTGCACAGCATCAAGATTTTCTCTTTCTCTCTCTCCTCCTTTCCCCAAAAGTGAAATGCCGGGGAATGGGCAGGATCGGAGGGGATATAACTGACCTAAACTGACCCAAATGATATTCTGTATCGTACAATGTCATCTCAGTAATCAAATTGCAAGGAAAGAAGGAGGAAAATGGGAGTGTTTGAGGTTATTGCATTTGTCTTCCCAAGCAGCCATGAACCATGCTGAGGCTGTGTTTTCCAGGAAGCGGCTGGATATCAGTTTGCTGATGGAATCTGTCCCTTTTTGCTTTGTTTGTGTGTGCAGCTTTTGCTTTTCTTATTAAATGGTCATTATCTCAATCCACGAGTCTTTCTGTCTTTCTTCTCTATTTCTTTTAATCCTCCAGGAAAGGAGAGTGAGTGAAAGGCAGAGTGGCTGTTTAGCTGCTGGCTGGGGTCAATCCACTACAGAAATCCACGTGCAGCCTAGTGGGTTATGCTACATATGACAAGACATCTGCTAGCATTAATTAATTAATTAATTTACTAAAGAACAGGTACAACCACAACAAGAACGTGATAAAGATTATGGCCTACCAAGGACCTGACAAATTCCAGACTGGCCGAAGACATAAAATCTGGGGCTTTCTGATTGTTGAAATTCCCATTTCTCCCTATGCTCTGAGGTGGGAGGAGATAGAGAACTGTTGCCAGGCATGCAGCGCCAGAAGATGTATGTCCCCAGTAAATCAGAAAGAAAGCAAATCACAGTCAACTGTGGTATAAAATAAAGATCCACCAGAAAGCTAATATGAGCTCGTTTCCTCTTTGGAGCTGCAGTAGAGAAACTCGCCTGGGACTGAGATATCAGCCAAGGTCACTTCTGTGGGACTCTTTGAATCATAGAATCAATTGGTTGGAAAAGACCTTTGAGACCATCAAGTCCAAACGTAACTACGTGCTACTAAAACACTTCATCGATCTGTCTTTTAAGTACCTCCAGGGATGGTGAATCAACGACATCCCTGGTGAGTCTGTTCCAGTCCCTGATAACCAGTTTTGTGAAGAAATATTTCCTGATGACTAATCTGAATTTCCCCTGGTTAAATTTGAGGCCATTCTCTCTCCTCCAATCACCTGACACTTGGGAGAAGAAACCAAAACTCCTCTTCTCTCTTCAATTCCCACAACATTTTAATACTTTACCAGCCCTGCAGAAAAAAGAGGGCGAGGACCCTGCTATGTCAACTGGTGGTGAGGCCATGTCTGCAGCAATGTGCCCAGCCCAGAGGGCTGACAACTGGGGAGAGACCTCAGTGCCGTCCCCAGCACCGTGACTCCTCCTCCTTTCTCCCCCCTTTCCACACTACATGAAGAGTCCCTCTGGGGAAGGAATAAACCTTTGGATATATTTTACACATTTCTGATCACGCTTTGCTGTTATAACCTGCAAATGTAGTGTCTTAGCTCCCTCTCCTCTCCTTCAGCCCATATCGTTACAAGGACCTTGGCCTTGTTGAACCTTATGCAATTGGCCGCGGACCACTGATCCAGCCGGCCCAGCTCCCTCTACAGAGCCTGTCTACTCTTAGGCAGATCAACACTCCCAC
>VWPV01016114.1:0-48091 GCA_013389885.1 Geococcyx californianus
ATATATATATATAAAGTATAAATGTATGTATCACAATATTGTTTTCTCATATATAAAACTATTGCAATAGGAACTTTGTGTAAGCCTTAAATTTAGATAATAGAAAACAATGTATTTCATTATTTTGCGGATCTCAATGGTTCATGTGCAATAGTGAGATAAGCAATGTTGAGAAATATCCACAATATGTTTACAAACACTCTGAAGAGCAGTCTCAGTTTGTACACACCTTTGTTCCTGTTAAAGTCAGCATCACAGTCCCAATGACAAGGACAAGATTTTCATTCATGATACCTCTTTGAGGGTTTTTTTAATTTTCCTATATCAATAGAGGATAATTTGACTGTAACTAGACATGTAATACAGTAATATAAACTCAAAGATTATATAGTCTTTGTGTTTATCGTGCAAACAATGAGGAAATTTTTATAGTGTTTTTATTCTAGATTTTGAACAGCGTTCTGGCAGAAGGACAGTTATTTAATGTTTCTATTGTGTGCCTTTGTATTTGGGAAAAAAGTTGCTTGCTCTTTCTGTCCTAGCATTGAGCACCTAATGGGAAGCAGACTAACCTTGGAGATATTAAAGTGCTCCTTCTACTTAAAAGGTTTATGCATATGAGAAGTTGGTATGCATGTAAGAATTTGGGGAGGAATTACAATTAGAGTGTATTGTATGTAACAATTGCTTTTTTTGAGCAAAAGTAAAAGCAAGTTTGGGGAAAGTTCAACTGAGAGAGCTGGTTTTGGGAAAGGATTGGTCGTAAGACAAATACCTTCCCATGGATTTAGCCTTGTTTGGAACAGCAGATGTGCTGTGATAATGTTAAATAAGATTTCTGCACCTAAAAAAATTTCCGAGTCCTCTTTTTCACCTATTTCCCGTGGTAGCTTTTTAAAAAAACCTGTCAGTTGATTTTGCAGCAGAGAGTATTTTCAAAGTTGACAACACTGTTTATTGTCTCTCTGTGAAGACAGTGAAATCAATTTCTCATGAGTATTTGAGCCCTGGAGTCAATGAACTGAATTTTGATTATGGAAATTACAAGTTATTTACACTTGTTGTCATTTAAGAAAAGCATTTCTTGTATTTTATTATTTTTTGCATTTGGCATTCTGATCACTGCACTGATGTCCATACAGTGCTCCACCCTAAACCAGTAGAAATCTAGGCAAGCAGTTATCACCTTTGTTATTTGGAAGAGACAGCATTCTCATTTGCAAAGCTGGATGCTAAACACTGAGAAAATATCAACTCAAAGGGAATTAATTTGATGGCCTTTACAGGGTGATTAGGACCTTTGCTGAAGTCCAGCCTGGTTTAGTATGCAGAATATGGTGTTCTGCCTTCAACCTTAACATAGTAACAATAGAAAAATTACTCATTTAGTGCCAATTGGCCTGAAAATGGGTACAAGTGATAAAGTAGTTTATGATGCACCAATGTGACATTGAAGGGAAGAGTCGGAAAGTGGGAAGCTGTCAAAAAGACAATTATGAGACAGACAAACTGTGGATCCCTCGCTCCTTCTGGCAAGGAATTACTTCTCAGTAGAGTGACTCTCGCAACTAACTGCTCATCACTGGGAATTAATAGCCCAACCCAGAGCATGTACAATAAAGCAGGCCTTTCCTGATAGCCTTTCAATTGTTTAATTTGCATTTGCTTGGTGATTTGTGTAAGTACTAAATATTTTTACAGTGCATGGACAGAAATTAAAACTGGAGCTTGTGTACATTCCTCTGTGCTGAAAGTTAATAACTATTTAATAAATTATTAATAGTTATATGAAGTAAAATACTCTGCTGCCTGAAAGTTAGAGGGCCCTTTTGAGGGTCACCTTTCTTACCTGTCTGCACCATGAATTTGCATCTATTGCAGTGGTACAACTGCCAGAAAGTATTTTGAATGACCTTTAGGTGGGAATACGTTTGAAAATAGATCTTCCACAGTCTAAGCTTATCTCCTTTCTTTTTCTACAATGTAAAGAGTGGTCTGCAAATTTTCGCTGTATGTACTATGTTAAAAAAAAAAAATCAACTGGGGCTGACACTGCTTTTCTTTCTTAAAGGTTGCTATACATCTGTGTGAACTAAGCTTTAAGAAAGCTAAGTAAATGCCTTTATAGGATTTAGAAAGGGAGAGGCCTGGTTCTTGGATGCTCTTCATGCCTAAGCTCAAGCTTGACCTCCATAGTCAGGAAAAATTAAACGTGGAGTTCCTGTGTGTACAGTTACTCATGAACTTTTCAGTAAAAAGATTGGAAAGAACAGAGCAACACTGTGGGATTTCAGCCATCCTGATTTAAGATTGGGGAAATATGGACAAAGGCAGGGGAAACTTACAGTAATCCCTTCACTCTCCCATAGATTTACTTCTGTTGGCTAAGTTAATACATCTTCATTTTCCTTTCTCCCTGTTGTTGCAATGATGCTATGCAATCTGCTGGGTCATGCAGCCTCCCTTGGTGGGGTGAGAAAAAGGGCTGCCACGTGGATAAGCTGTCACGCTGAGGTTAACCGCTCCTGTTTTCTTTTATTACCCCTCTTATGAGGCATTTAACACAGTATAAGGACCTGGATCAATAAACCCTTCTATTATTTTCCACTTCGAATTTTTAATATTAGTGTGGAGTGCCCTGCCATAGTGGTGCGATTGTTACTCCCCTGCTAGGCCACACAGACCATTGCAGACTGCTTAGCACAACCTCCGATGCACTTGGAACAACACCTTCCCTCCCCTCTCTGGGCTACTGTCTGATCCAGAGATATACAGGCTTTATAGGGATAAGAAGTCGCATTGTATGGAGTCAGTCATTGAGCCAAGACATCTTCCTCAGCCTACCTGGAGCTACTGTGTTTGGGAAAGAAACTCCCTTATCACCTGAAGAGGGGGACTGGTAATTGGTCGTCTCAACCAGTCACACTGGGGAACAGAACACCCATTGTCATGATGCAGTGAACCAGAGCACTTGGGCACCACCTCAGTGCTATTGGGATCCTGTGTGCCTGGGGAAAAGCCCCTTCACAACCTGAGAAATAGATTGACCATCAGTACCCCCCCACCTTGACACCTGATACCTGGATCGTGGCCCAAGCAGGATGGTCTGATGTCTTCCAAGTGTGGCTAAAGTGAACATTACAACAACAACATGAATATTCAAGTATCTGACAAAAGTCAGTTATCTTGAATTCCTGTAAGTATGTAACCGTATGGAAGGCCCTTTGAGCTTTTTGGGATCACAGCAGGCTGAGAGCAGCATTCCCCCCTCCAAGCTGGGACACCTTTCAGGTGTAGTGCGCAGTCTCATTTGCCAACACAGCAAAGGAAAGATCCTGGGTGAAGTCATTGCCCCTTGAGAGCACCATTGCTGGTGCACTATATGTGAGTATTCTCACAATCTTAAGAGGGAAATTTTCAGGCTAGCCTCTCTATCTGTCATGACCCATAATTATTTTATTCTTAAATATTGATATATATATTTATATACACATATATCTCTATCTCTGTGCTCACATATTTACTTATTACACCATGTAGTAAATAGGAGTGAATCTCATCATTTTCAAGTTCAATTAACTCAGTGATTTGATTATAACACATACATTGAATGATTTTGTTAATCAATTGATGATTAAGTGTTAATAGGAATTTCGCAATCTTTCCAAAATAAATTCTAAATTGCCGATAAATCAAAGTTTTGTAAATTCATATCTGCAACATCTACTCACAATCTGATGAATCGTGAAAGACCATGTACAGTTACTGTTGTTGTTACTTTTGTTAGTAACAGTAAATTGTTTGAAGTGGTACCCATAGCTCAATATCTGTTTTCAAAGAACCTGACCTCGCTGACCAAGACACTTTAAAATAACCAACAGGAAGGTGGCACAACAAAAAGGATAACTGTAGAGATCAACAGTTTCTATTATAGCCAGCTTAACATACAACCATTTTGAAAGGAAATTTAAAAATGGAATCGAAAGAAAATTTCTCACAAGCAAGATCAGAGAGTTTTTTTGTGGAATAAGGAATGGAGTTGATTTGAAGGATTACCTGAAAAACAAAGTGGTGGAAGTATTAGGAGAGTGATATAAGTTTGTGAAGCCAAATGGCCCATCTTCTCCTGGTGTTTCTTGAACTTGGGACTTCTGAACTGTCTGCACTAGTGGGTATAATAGCACTTCTGATTTTATGCATGAAGATGCTGAACAATCATTGCTTATCATCATTTTTTTGTGCTCACTGTGATACTCCAGGTTGTCCAAAGTAGAAATCACACAGAACACAACCCTTTTTACAGGTGCTGGCTGATTTATTGAGAGACTTTTCCCCCAAAGGTTGCAGTGTTGTTAAAAGTCTTTCAGTCATGTATTTGGAAGCACTGCTGACAAGTTGCTTGTGTGACAGAGCCAGACAGCACAAGCATCCTCTCAGTAGCAGATTTAGCAGACGAATTGTCTTCTATAATGCTTTGGCATGATGAGTTTTCCATTTAGACCATGATTAGAATATGGCATTTAACAGCAGTCTTTTACACTTTCAGCTGTCTGATTCAGTTGCACAGGTGATTCAAAACCCCTCTCCAATCAGGCTTTCAGAATCTATTTATTAGCTAGACCTCACAAGTGCTTGGGACATGTCTCAACTTGAAGCTTTTCACAGTTTAGCCCTGGCCCAGGCTAATGGGAAGCTAAACACGAACACTTGTGTTCCCAATACCTGCTTCCCCCGGGAAAGGAAAATGAGAGAAAGACTGGTGGGTTGAAAACTAAAACAGCTTTTGTGAAACAATAATAATAAGAAGAAAAATATTAGTAATAAAAAGATAATAAATATATGTAAAAAATATAAAAAATTGCCCCCACACTTGGATGACTACATCACCACTGATGAGCAGATACAGGAAGGATCCAGCCTGGACTCAGCAGCAAATGGGAGCTGGACTAGATGTCAGCCATCAAATAAGAGAGCTTGACCCTCATGATATCTCAGTTATACACCAAATACGACATATGTGGAATGGAATACTCTGTTGGTCACATTTGGGTCACATGTCCTGTCCATTCCTCCCTGCAGATGCAACCGTTTTCCCCTCCTTTCATTTATGGCATTCCACCAAATTGAGGATGACCTTTGTTTCCTTAGGAATAGAAGCAATTTTAGCCCCCCAAAGAGCAAAGCATTTTTTTAAAAAAATTGCAACATTCAAAATGTATTCTATTAGTACTTTTTATCTGTAGAGCAACTGCAATAGTTTTATGAGAAAGTCAAACAAAAATTCATTATGAAGCTAATTAGGAACTTCAGAATGCCCATAATTAATTGTATTTATTGAGTTAGAATTACTAAAATATTTGGAAATGTCTGATCATTAGGATTATGAGAGTATTCAGTTGTGGGAAAGAAATATCTAACATAATTTTCCGACTTGGGCTACGGAATACGAGGAACACGTAAGACAGAAAAAGCAAAGGCTCTATTGAAATGGAATGGATAAGACATAAGTTACAGTGCTAGTAAGTGTGCTGTTTGTGCAGCTTCCACAGATGACAGCGCAGCAGAGAAGAAAGGTGGAACGCTTCATGCCGGCTTAATTGTTGGAATTCTAGTCCTTGTCCTCGTCGTAGCTGCAGCCATCCTGGTGACTGTCTATATGTATCATCATCCAACGTCAGCGGCTAGTCTCTTCTTTATAGAGGTAAGACAAAAGTAACGTGTCACTAGTCTTGTCGCTTGACTAGGATAATTGGTGCCTCTAGAACAGATTTTTCTTAACTTCATCTAGAAAGTATTCTTGTGTTTGTAGTGTAAGCCTTGAAGAAATTGACATACCTCATCTAGGAGACGATGCCCTCTTATTAGAATGTTTGTCATTCAGCTGCTTCTTTAACTGCTATTGCTGTTACTGGTTTTGTTTGTTTTTACACAGGACATATATCTAAAATATATACCTCAGATACCACTCCACCTCTCTTTCCTATCATGTACTGTCCTCACTATGGCATTTCTTCCATTATCTGTCCGTTAGCTCTGGCGTTTTATTTTGGGACATATTTTTTTTTTTCATTTATTTTCCTATGGGGAAAAAAAAAATGTTTGCATTAATTGATTCTCCAAAAGAGCTGACTTAAAGTAAGATGTTAGCTGGAAACCTGCGTTAGCTGTTCCATACATGTATTTGTAGAAATGTTTTAGCACTTTCCCTTGGGAGTGTGGGAAAGATTCTTTTCACGTAGTTTTAATATCTAATTGTTTTATCATCTCCCTTTGCTCTTTTTATTAATGTAAAGCAAAATAAACTCTTTTAGACCATCGTTCATCTGACCTATTTGAGATGTCTTCTTTAGGATTGGATAAATTACTATTTTTCTCCCTCAAATAGCTACTTCAGGTGCAGACATATACATTGCAGATGCTGACATTTAGTCAGCTCAGCTCCACTGTACGTGATAATATGAGAGAGGAACATTTCCCATACATGTTTGATTCTAGAGAAAACTTTGAATACCTAAATCCTACTTGTGGGTTTTTTCCAACTCAATGTTCTTCTACTTTATGATAAGTATAGGGTCACTAAACATGAAAGAAAACACTAGTTTTCATAACCCCAACCCATGGTACTCCTTTGCTTTTAAGAGCCTGGACACTATCTAATGGGCAGTAGTGAAGATGTAGAGCCACTGGAAGTGTCACTAGAGACGTACCTAGACATTGCATAGGAAGATATAGACATTCATTCTTAGTGACAGCAGTGTGACTTGAAATGAGATATTAACATGGACAGAATGATTCATCTTTATAATATAAAAAATATACTGCTTAGATGCAATAATAGTGACAGAAATCAAAATGAATTGTTTATTAGTATTCTGGTCTCGAGCAATTTAACTGTGTTAACCACTGGTGAACAGCATCCGCATAATAAAATCAATATTTTTCTTTCACGTCTATGCGACATTTCAAGCCAGTTCTCTATTGATATAGACAAAAAAACCCTCCACTGAAGTCCTTGTACAAAAGAGAAGACTTTGTCCCTTCCTTTTTTCCATACACACATTAAATTGGTATCCTTTCATTCTATTTAAAAACAATTTTCTTATCTGTTATGGTGTGACTGAAAAGGCTAAGTAGATGACAGCACCATTTGTTAAGAAGGACAGATGAATACCAAATTAAAACACGTATTTATTTATTTTTGTTCTCACTGTAGTAATGACATGTTAATTTATTTCATTCATTGATATCATACCCATCATGCAAACAGTGGTGTCTTCATCTATTTTATTAAAACCATTCCATTGAATTTAATCTTTAGGTGGCATTAATCAATCTCTGCAGTCAAATCTAAAATGTCTTTTATTAAGCAACATAGGCTTTTAGAAAAGCTAGAAAAAATGTAATCTTTTTGTTTAAAATAAAGGAGAAATAATTGAATAAGGACAGGAGGAAGTAAATCAGTCAAAATCAAATTAATGCAAAAGGTGGTATCAACTACATTCTCTTTTGTTTACTAGGAAAATTGTGATACTTATGAGGAATCAGCCAGTTAGCAAGAATTATGAAAAGTTGAAGCCATGATGGGTGGCCTTTCCCTATAAGTGGTAATACCACTGATGGAGTGGTAAAATCATAAGTGGTGGAGAAAGGGATTGCTTTTTATTTCCAAGCATTTCCACAAATTCCAAAACTGAAAAATACTTGAGTAAGATGTTGTAGGTAACATGGTAGTGAATATGCCACAGCAGACAATCTGCATTATTAATTGGAGATGAATGGAATGTGGATCTGATGATACCATTCTGGGGAAGGAGCTCAAGAGGGTTACCATGGGCCTGGCCATGACCTTAGAACAATCAGGTGAATATTTCAGAAAGTGATATTGGGTTGTGTGAGTTTCCTGATTAATAAGGCGAGTTGCACAGTTAAAACAAGATGTGGCAGATGGACAGGCAGCTCGCTCATGCAGTTGTCTAAAAAATTACTAATACACTGTAGTCTGTCGTCAGGTTCTTCTAGCCAAACCAAGATCTGCATCAGTTTATCTATCATCAGTAATTAATATAAATCTAAGGGTGGGCAAAACAGAGAATGGGAACCTACTCCATTTATGTTTTCTTTAAACGAAATGTTATATTGACACTAAACGTACCATTTGTTCAAAACTGTAACATGACCAATAGAGAAACTTCTTTTTACATCTAAGATTCTAGGATGCAGTCGTGATTTTGTAGGTAAAGCATCACTTTCAGTCAGATTCTATTGGGGTTTTTTAGGTTAAGGGCTACATAAGAAATTTTTAGTTTATTTGTTTTGTAGTCATGACTAGTTACTAAATAAAGAAAAGTAGAGTAAACTGATCACATATGTGAGGCTTTAAGTTTCTTTGTCCCTTGTCTCTACAGATATCACATAATATTCACTTAATACTTCACTCAGGATTTCACATGGCTCATTTCAAATCCCACTCATGATTCTCTTCATATTTATTATGTCCCTTTTCTTATTGAGCTCCCCCAAATAAGGATAAATACACCCACACTTTGACTGCACTGTTTAACTTTGCACTGATAAATGCGATCCTTTGTGATATCCTGAGTGTGCATTACTTGGTTTAAATAAACAATACAAAAAGTGCCAAGAAAAATGTCATTTATTCCAAAAGCAACGATTGTTTTAGAACACAGTAATGTTATTCTATATTTTTTTTTTCTTATCCCTAAAGTCTGAAGAAAATATTTCCTCTAGTGATTTTGTCCATAGCTATTGAGATGCTGTGCAGCCCCACCTGAAACAAAACTGGCTATGTTGAACAAACAGCTTGAGAAGTCCTGAATGCTGATGATATTCAATTTGCCCATGATAGTGTATCATTTTAAAAAAATACCATACAAGTAGTTCAATACATTTTTCCACAAAAATTCCCCTTTTTGTTATATGTGATTCAAACCAAAATGTGATGTTTTCCTGTTTCCTCCAGCCCACACACTATTCAGCATGTGTTTCACTGTTTAAGTTGGACACTTTTCCGGTGACCTTAAGACAGAAAGAATTATCAGCTTTTAAAGCTAAGGGAGTTCCAGACAGAGTTCCAATGAATGCGGGCTCATTCTAAAAGCTGAGTGTAAATGTTGACTAAAGACTAGCTTTCAGAGTGACAGAAGAGATGTTGTATGCTTTGATTTTTTTTATTTATTTATGGTTATCCCTATGGTATTTTCGCTCCTTTGAATTTGTTTTTGTTGTAAATAATTTCCCAATTTGAATCAAGTCACATACCTACTCTTACCTTGAGGAATCTTGTGTCTCTTGCGTATACTTTAAACTTACTTGCACTGGTTTATTGAAAGTATCATGATCTGGCCGCAGCTGAGAGGACAGCAGAGGAATTGCTGTCCAATATGAAGGCAGGGAGTAAGATGTTGCGACGCCTTTTCCCAGCTGGACACAGCAATACCATTGCCAGATGTGCTTATACAGGGCTTGACAACAGCAGAATAAAATTCTTCTGTGGCAGTTCTCTGTGGGTAGGGGATTTTAAGGAGTCTATACTAACATTTCAATTTGGGACCATCTTAACCTCAGGAAAGAGCATTTGTCTTGTATTCAGCCTATAGGTACAAAACGAAATGCAACACCTCCATCCCTGCAGGTTTTCAAAGAGAATTGGGATGAGGCAGTTAGTGACATGGTGTAGCCGCCAAGTAGGTGTAGTTAGTAGGTGTAGGTGTTGGGCCATAGGTTGGACTCTATGATCTCAAAGGTCTCTTCCAACCTTACAATACTGTGATACTGTAACATATTAACACATGGAGGGTTTGAAGCCATAGGGGTATCAGTGAATTAAGAGCCTGGGTATTTCATAGCAGTTATGTATGTCTTAATAGTAGTTAATATATTACACACTGAAGAGCAGTGTGGTTGTTTGTGGTTACAAGTTATCATTCTTTTGATTTAAGATCCCAGTTTAAAGGTCATAGCCTTTGCCTTCATGTTCCCACCCTCCCTGGAGGTTTTTCCAAAGCTTTGTTGTGCTGATTCAGCTGCTTAGAAACATGCATGTACGCTCACACACACACATGCATATACCTATGTCTTTTTTCACTTGCTTGTTTTACTTCATTTTGGATGTTTAAGCTCGATAATTTCACAAAAATATGTTTTTTCAAATGGCCACACAGAGAGTTGAACTGATGTTATGGAGCCAGGAGGTGACCTTGCAGAGAAAGAGAGCAAGGGAAGAATAAGCAGCTTCAGATCTTCAGCAAATAAAATAATAGTCCATGATCAGAGCCTGGGGGATGCACCTCGGCCCTTCGTGATTTAACTTGAATTATGTCTTTACTAGTGAATTAAATAAGCCTGCAAATGTTTTTTAGTGTAGAGATGATCCATCATGGAAGAGTCTGCATTCCTGTTTAACTCTGTCAGCATCTCAGTAAGTTGATGGCACACAGACTATTAGCATGGACTGAGGGTGGTTCCTACATGCTGAGCCATAGCTGGGGTGATCTGAGAAAGCACTAATTGTTGGGTATTCTTCTAACACTTGAGAGGTATCGTGCATTGTGTTGCAGTATCTGGAAACATTCACACTGCTGGAGATTTTCATCAGATTTTGACCTGCTTATCCTTTCTCTGCTTAGAGGAAGGAAAGAGAAGGAGAAAATGGTCCAAAAAGCCACAGACAGTTCTTGTTGTTTCAGAGCTCAGAGAATCAGTGTGCATTTCTGGTTCACGGTTATACATCTCTGCTCATAGCAGCACTTCATAAACATGAGCCAGAATTTAAAAGCCAGTGCTGTTGTCCATGCACCATTTCCAGGTTTCTGCATTAACGTCACAGACGCAGCATATGTCTTCAAACAAATGAGAAGAAAATAGGAGATGGAGGATAAAAGAAAGAAGGCATTTTTAAAAAAGAGTCAGATCCTCAGCTGGCTTAGACAGGTGATGAAACTCACAGCTCTGCTGATTTCTTCTGGGATATGGCCCGTTGTTTTTATTATAGCTACACCTTTTACAATGGATTATACTTTTAGTTTGAAAGAGGCTTGACATGGTAATCAATTTGGCTTTGCCCAGAAGTTTGAGTTGAATTGTTTTTCATGAAGATGATGATTAAAAAGAAGAGAACAAGTATCATTCTTCTCTTCTTTCAAAGTCCTGCAGTGTCGTGGCATTTGGAGTATTGCCATTGATCTCACTGTCATTGCCCTTTACTGATAGCAAAGTTATTTTTCCAAAGCTTATCCAGCTCAGCAGGAACTATCAGCTCAGCAAGGGAAATCTACATTGGCCACAGGGGAGAAGCACTAAAATAAATAATCAACACTGACAATAAAAGTCAAAAGTGGGGAGGAAGGAGGCATTCTGTTTCTTGTCCATCAGCAGCCAGCTACTTAGATGAATCTAAGACTGCAGAAACATTATGACAAAAAAGTAGTTTAAATCACAAAGAAATATTTTAACAAGCACTTCTATCAAAGAGAAAAATAAACGAAGTCATTAAATGATCTATTGAATTTTACGTCTGAAGCAATATTTGTTTCAGAACAGTTTCTTCAAAATATTCAGTGAACATCTTCAAAATATTCAGTGAACATGGTGTCAGGCAATTGATCTTTCTTATATCTGGAAATATATATGAAAAGTACAGTTTCAGATATTTGAAGCTTCACCCATTTCTGACTGTAGTTTGCCAAGTAAATTGGATGGTTTTAGAAGAGATTAAAGATTGATGCACGAATTAGAACTGCCTAAACAGTATTTCAGATAACTTTGAGCACATAAACACATGCTATCGGTAGTATAATTGGTAACAGAAGGAACCTTCCTTGTCACAAGAAAGCAGAAGGCCTGGATACCCAGACAAGACTAACAGTGGACCCATCTACTTAGACCAATGGGTCTTGATGGTATCAAGTTAACGTGGTCATTTAATAATAGACTGTACTATAGGTTTTGCCTCTTTTCTTGAGTAAATAATTACAATTTTTTCTAGGGTTTTCATAATTGAACCAGGGTTTGGATAGCTCTGTATTTACATATTTCTAGTTAAAAGAGTTAAATGGGCTTTGTTGGCAAAGTTTAATTAAAGGATGCAGCTTTTAAATAGATTTAAATGTCTTTATGCCCTTGAATTAGACAAAGACATTGACATCAATAGAAATGTAAGACACAGCCTTCAGAAGAAATAGTGAAACAGTCCTCTGAAAGCCTGAAAGATTTGAAATACAGGAAAATAATCAATAGATAGAGAAGACAAAGATGCATCAGAGCATTCAGCCTAAAAATTATTCAATAACTTCAGCTTTTGTGTGTGAAATCGAGTTTGCTAGGGAACTCTGGAAAGTCTTTCAAAACTTTGAAAGACTTATCTTCTCATGCTAATTCAAGTGTTTACCCTCATGTAAACTCAGTTTGGAAAGAGAATGTGTGTGTGTCTTGGTGAAATCCAGTGTTCAAGTTTACTGCTGAATGAGAATGTAGAATTGATCTATGCACACTCTGGGATTTTATGCTGATTGGAATATGCAAAGGAACTTTTAATAATCTTTTAGAAAATTTCCAGAATGAAATTTGTGTGGGATAGGGTTGAGGATATGACAGAGAGACAGTTTTTTTCATTATGTTTTTCCTTCACTGCTCTTCTGACGTTGCAAATCTGTACACACTCATGCTCATTCAATTTTTCTGTACTGAATGAAGGATAGGACAGGGACAGCAGAGGATAGAATGTGAGAGTATCAAATATGTAATACATGTTACCAAGTTCCTTCTGTCCATTTCTGTCTTCATGTAGAAATATGAAAGGAAATTTAAAGCTTTAGTATTGCTGCAGGTTAACAAAATATATATAATTACAATTGTTTTTAATGAATTACCATCTCAGGGGAAAGGTGTTAACTGACATATATTTTAGAGATAGTGTATAATGTAATCACCTGAACCTCTCTGGAGCATGGCATCAATCTTCAAATACCAGTGTTTTGATACAACTTTATACAATTGTCTGTCTTCCTGTAATTGATCTTGTATATTGCTTATCCCTTAAAATTTCTTTTCCTATCACACATACAAAGTATATTTCATTTCTTGTTTGTGCTCTCAATTTATTCTTTTCAAATATTTTAAAAATTCATTACAAAATCTTGATTTTATTTTGTACCAGTTTCTTCACTAGGTCTGAATTATTCACTTCCTATATTTTCAAGATAATATTAATTTGAGACATTGATTGGTAGCTAGTCTGTAAGTCAGTCAGTGTATAAATACATAGTTCTTACTGAATTTTACCCTTTGACTAAATCATAGCAGACTGTTCTGTCCTTATTTTATAGTTACATCATTGGTGTTTTGGTGGCTCATGATAGGTAGGAGCCTTGCTGTCAGTAGAAAATAAATGGCTTCACTTTGATCTCTGGACACTTAATAGAGACCCATAAACATAAAAACTGATC
This sequence comes from Geococcyx californianus, assembly GCA_013389885.1. Lineage (NCBI taxonomy): Eukaryota > Metazoa > Chordata > Aves > Cuculiformes > Neomorphidae > Geococcyx > Geococcyx californianus. The sequence continues at coordinate 13,464 of VWPV01016114.1, forward strand.
GGTTATTTTCCCTTTCCTCCTTTTAAATATGATCAAGTTTACTAGAAATCACTGTAAAATTCCAGCAGTACAGTCAAACACATACAGGAAGCACTGATCTATCTAAATCTCTCCTTTGGTTGTCGACTTGAGACACTTTTTTCACTTTTGCTTAAAAAAGTTACTGTTCAGCTGGAAATAAGACGGTCTAAAGCTAGCAACCTCAAAAAAAATCATAGGCTGTAGCACTGGAAATCATGTTCAGATCATACCAAATTAGTTTTCTTTAGACAATAGATGTGCTCAGATATGTATCAAACCTTTTTTTTTTTTAAATGGCTTTTAACTTGCTTTTAGTATTCATAGGTGGAATGCTTTACTTTTCTTCTCATAAGTAAGAGAAATAGTATTCCTTCTGCCTCTGCTGCAAGATTTACATGAAGACAGTTATTCTAGCCTTTGTATTGCTGAGGAAGTCCAATACATTGTGTACACTGGCGTAATGTAAGAAACATGAAGATGGATCTCCCTTTCTGTGCATTCTCCACCTGCTAATTTCTTTCATTTTATCTTTTTGATCTTCAATAGGAACTAACTTTCTTTAATATGTAGCATAAATTATTCTTCTGCATCTTAACGTGTATCTTCTGCATCCTGGTCATGTACAGTCACAAGTGCTTTTCCCTCCACCTATTTGCTTAAAATAATGAACCCCAGGAAACTTCAGTTCCATGAAAAAAAATCCTAGTCCTGTTTTCATGCTTTGTAGTACGCAGAAAGGAAGCAACAGGAGTTAAAATTCCAGCCACAGCTAAGAGGATTTCCTCCAAGAGTTCTAATTCCAGAGAAGAATCATATCTTCTCCTGTTAAATCAGATGAAAAACCTAAGGAATTACTTAAAATACCCAGCTTGCTTTCTTCCTGTTTTGTTTGGGTTGGGTTTGACATTTGAGTTCGGGCTTTTTGGTTGGTTGCTTGGTTAGGGTTTTTCAGGAGTAGGGATTTTTGTATCTTCTTATCACTGTGCTTCACAGAGAATAAAGGATACATAGGAATACATTAGTTATTTACTGAGCTACTTCAGTAACTCCATATTAATTAAGTTACTTTTGGTTATATGAATTAAAATGGTAATATCTCTACAACGTCTGGAGCTCTATAATACACAAGTCAGTGAAGTGGTAGCTCGTCAGATCTTTTTTTTTTAAGACAGGCAACCACTTAGATTACCCACATGCACACAAAGAAGTTGAAACAGACTATAACTATGAATGAAAAATCTCACATGAAGAGAAAGCATAGAAAGCTGTAATGTAATGAAAATGACCTTCAGATCTGTTCATTTCTGGGACAAAAGCTGATGTTTATGTTGTATGGCATTGTATCATTAGAATCTGGTACACATCTGTTCCATGTTTCATCTGGAAAAGCCAATTATAAAGAGTATCCCAAAATGGTAGATGTAGTCTCTACAGCAACGTAGGAAGGAAGTAGTAACTAATCATTTTTGCATCTTAAAATGAAATTAGAGCGCAACTTAATAGATTAAAACTCAGCTCATTCTTATATGCTGCCATTTGAGACTGTTTCTAATTACTTTTTCCTGTTCATTTTCCAATGCTTTTTCATTTTCTCTTTTCATTAGAGACCTTTCATTCAAATTTCTTTTCTTATTTTTACCAGTATAAATCTGGAATAAGTCCTTTAAATTTAATTGAATTATTCTTGATTTACTTCAGTGAGTCTGAGAAAAGAGTATGACCCTTTTTCTTTAATGGTAACCAAACTATCCTTCTTAATTTTGGAACCAAGCCGAATCAAGCTTAGATAGAAAAAAATGTCTTCAAAGTTTGAACAGACTAAGTTTTCTTATTAGGAGAAGACATCCATTAAACAGGACAGTGTTCTGCCGTCTGACTTTGTAAGAAGATGCTACATTGAAAGGCCTGGGATTTTAAGCAACCTGCCAAACAGAATTTAACTCTGAATGTCTCAAGAGTAACCTGATCCTGCAATGAGAGAAAAAGGAACAAGTTGCTGTTATATTGTGAGCACTGAGAAGGACTTTGTTCTGTACTCACAGACAGCTGTGGTACTAGCTGGCTGGTAACAAGATTCAGTGGTCCCCCAGGACTGCTTTAGTGGCTGCTGCCCAACAGCACCATGAGTCCCAGTGTAATGTCATGACTGTGGCTGTTCTGTTGTGTGGTCCCCAACACCACCAGCACGAAATATCCTCAGTGACTGGAAGGCAGTCAAAACAGGGTATCGTGGGGACAGAAAATCAAATGCAATGTTTATTTTCAGAAGAAAGATCATAAAGTAAAATTGTTTATATTTGAACTGTCAATGAAAATATAGGCTGTAACTTATCTTCATTTGTTTCTCCTCTCATTTTCCTGCAATGTTTCTATATAGGTTGCTATACCTTCTAGCCCTCCTTCCTGGCAGATTGTAACTGTTGTCAGTGAAGAAGAAGGAATATATATCAGCATATTTGGCAGATAAAATATTCAATAGGCAATAATAATTTTAGGAGAGCTTTTTCTGCTAGATGACTTTAAGAAAGAATTTTCCTACTTTCCTGAAAACTATTCCCTTTGACAGAATCTCAGCTTGGTCAGCTAGTCTGATCTTTTCCAGGCATTAATTAGTTTGAAAATATGAAAATTTTAAAGTACTTTACCTTCCCAGAGGCTTCATAGTCATACAGGAATTGTTTTATCTGCTGTAGAAAAGATCTATTTCTTTTCTCTATTAGCTGGTTTAAAATCAGACACCAAAGATCCTAATGAAAATTGGTGAGGACTTCTTAAGCCTCTTCTACGCACAGGTCATAAGTGTTTAAACAAAATTATTACTTCTATTTGAAACTACTCAAGTAGAAATTATGGCACTTGAAATTCAAAGTCATTATCTGGGCAGTCCTGCATAAACATGTCAGATTTTTATCCTAAATGATTTTTTCAAGTACAGTTTCTGTTGAGTCTGCTACACATTCTCCCATGGATTAGAATATGTTAGTTAATTCCTATGCAAAACTAGGAAGGAAGAGCAGTTGATAGATCCTTTAGGGGGTGGTGAATCAATAGGTGCTTGTATGACAAAAGTCACAGATCCGCTCAGCAACAGATTTAGACAGGAACTATTTCACCCTAGGACTAGTGGTAATTATTTAGGTCTTCGAGAACAGCCGTCACCCACAAATTTGGAAGGATAGATTAATTCCTCTGACTTCTGCTGCCGCTGAATTGTGCTTCTCCATTCCTGCAACGGCTACACAGGGTGGTATTTTGTTGTTTGGCTTTTTTTACCTCATTAAAATGTATGAGACACCAAAATTACAGGGCATTGTTAAGAGTTTTTATTAATAATTTATTGTTGTACCCTTCATAGTCTGAAAGTTTATTTTCCTGTTGTTGCTGTTACAGCGACGTCCAAGCAGATGGCCAGCAATGAAATTCAGAAGAGGGTCTGGACATCCTGCCTATGCTGAAGTGGAACCAGTTGGAGAAAAAGAAGGGTTCATCGTGTCAGAGCAGTGCTAAAATTTCTAGGACAGAAAACTAGTACTGGCTTACGGGTGTAAGACATTTACTTTGCCTCTCTTTAAAGAAAAGGAGCCCTAAGCTGCTGTAGCCCGATAGAAAGAAGATTTCGGATAAGCTTTGTCCAAGAAGAAAAACTATCAAAGATACTAGACTACCACTGAACAGTAGTATTTGTTAGTGGACTGAGACACAATGGTTCATGCAGAACACTTGTCAGTGGACTTCTACGGTATCAGAACTATGGCACAAGTGCCATTTTATTGGCTTTAGGTATGGGGATGCACAGTAATCGAAAATATAATAAAGCTTTGGTGCACAAGGCTATTGCCCTTTGGTTCAAGTGTTCTTCTCTGGTATCTCAAAGACTGAGTGAGAAATGTGTACTCTTTCAGTGCAAAGAGCACTGAACAGTGTTCACAGGTGTTTGAGAGAAGTATCTCAATACAGGTAAAAGAAGAAAAAAAGGAATTTTCCAATACTTCTGTAAGTGGATGCGAAATACCCTCCCATTTTAATTCTAAATTAACCTTCCCACCTAATGGAGTGAGTCAAAATATGTATGCTATCCAGGACTAGTACAAAGGTTTCTTGCACATTGCTTATTTTGTCGTTTTAAACAACTTATCATATACAAATTGGTAAGAAATGAAGACAAGACAGAATTTTTACACTGGTGAAGTTATTTTATTTCAAGGGATTTCACAATGGAATTGGGCTGATTTTCAGTTTCAGTGTTCACTATAAATTAATTATCAGGTTTGTTCCAAGGGATATCTTTCATTTCTGAGCAGTAGGCTGGAGTAAAGGCAACAGATCCTTTTAGCTGCCAGAGACCGTACGGACCATTTCTTAGGCAATGTGATATGAAAAAAAAGATTTGAACAAATGGGTTTCTATCCTTTGTCATTTCATTGTGAGTCCTTACTGAGAAGCACCACAGACTCAAAGGCACCCCTTCCAGAGATTCAGATACAAGTGTTATTGAACCCTGCTGATTCATACAATGATTTTGTTTAATGCACATAGTAGTTGCGTAAATATATATAAAAATATATTTTTTTTTATAGCTAACACAAGGCAGGCTCTTGTGACTGTTAAGACTGCATTTTTGTCATCCAGACAAAGGAAATGGATTGCATTACTGCATATTTCCACTGAGTTGTAAAATAATCCTTAATATTAGAATATTTTTATGTTGTGTAGGGAAGGTGGTTCATGTAGTTGCAGTGCCATAACCTTTCTACCTATTCAAATCACTTTCTTTAATATTGACCCTTTCCCTCCCTGCATAGGGAAAGACAAGACTATAAATTCACACAGTGTAAAACGGTTACTCCTTTCATGGAAGGGTTTAATATACACTGAGACCCAGATCTTCCATGTGGAGTGGGAATCTAAATACTTTGATGATCTGGGCCTGAGCTATTAAAATATTAAATTCAGGTATTGTATGTACATTTCATCATTGTAATTGACTATTAGTTTTTTTACATACTGTACAAGGCACTTGAATCATTTTACAGTGAGGTATACAACGTTTGCAGTTTCCAATCTCAAGCAGTTAAAAAAAATGTAGATACCACCTTAATAGTACAGTTATTTACATTTCTTGTTGATGCTTGTATGGTCTAAATTTGATTACCTAATGCTGTTTTAAGAGGAAAAGCAAACACGATTTCTACTTGTTATTTTGTTCAGTAAATAATACAATATTGTATTTTCTGTATTCTTTTATTTTGTGTAGCACACATCTGTTTTAAATCATCTAGCTTAAGACTGAAACTGTTCAAAACCTAACTGGTATTAACCTGAAAGTACTAACAAACACATTGTCTTGAAGCCTTGTGAAAAGCCTGTGGCACATATTCATTTCAATTTGTGTGGGTCTGCTGAGCCCTGTTTCTAATAGGCTGGGATTTAAATTGCAGGCGGTTGATTCTGATAGCAATAACCATATGTATGCACATATATATCTGGTGACATTCATTTTTATTAAATAAAAAGGTATCAGTGCACATCATTTAGACATGTATTTGGTGTGCAATACTTATCATTAGCTTTTCCTGGGAATCTTGGAAGCGATCTACTAGGGTTCATTGGCCAAATGAAGCAATTGTATAGGTTCCTTTTCAAGCATACTGGAATCCTGTTTGAAATAATTTTTATTTCAGAGCACATATTGGCAAATTATACTAAAAAATTTACATAAATCTACACAGTACTGCAATAATCATAGAATGGTTTGGGTTGGAAGGGACCTTAAAGATCATCTAGTTCCAACCAGTAAGTTCAAGTGATATTTCGTCTAAGTAAGGGAGATTTGTATTATTATGGTTTAACAGGTGTGCACTTTGGCTGATTCACTCACATTTTTCACATATTTACCCATGTATGTAGTACATGTCATACAGTGGAGCTGACATAATATTTCTAACATGATTAGACAAACATGTTGACAATTTTAAAATCCTGTATTTTGATTGCTTTTGTTTTAAGGCCCTCTTGCACACCTGAAGGATATTTGTTAGTATTTGCAAAGTAACTTCAATTTCATACTCTTTTGTAAAACAATAGCAAGCATTTTTTCACCCTTTGCCCACCTCCCAATTTAGTGGCACATTTCACTGGCCTATGTGATGCATCTTAATGTACTTTAGATTTTTTGCCATGATGTTATAAGCTATGGATTATAACATGATGAGTTGCTGGGTTTATTTAAGAAGATTGATAGGCATATGCTTATATCTGATAAGAACTGGTGCCTGAAGAGATCTCCTGCATACTGATGGGTGTTAGTGTCTCGTTGGTGTCGGCTTTGATATATTCTGTGGTATGTTCTATTTATCCCAGTAGACAAAAGTTAATTAAGTGATTTCTTGCTGTTTTGTAATTCTATCTGGTTTTCTAGTTTTTTAATAACTAAAATTGCCACATTAAAAATTATACAAATATTAATCTATAGGTGTGACAAAATATTGAAGTTAACTGAGAATCCTATTCTTATCACTTTATAAAGCACCAGGTTAATTGATCCAAACAAAATAGTGTCATGTAAAGCCCTCTCAGAGATCCAGCTGAAATGTTATTCAATAATTTATAAAGAAATTTCCATCCACATCTCTGAAACAGTGACTCCATTAGCATTCCCTCTGGTCCTTCATTTGAAAGTAGTTCAGAATATTTCATTTGTTTAAATGTTTACTTACAAAGTCATTTATTCTAACAGCTTTTTCAACTCTTAAACTTTCCTGTAAATTTGTGTATCATCTAGTGCATGTAATGTTTGCAAGATCTTCCAAAATTATAATTTATTATTTTTGTTTTAGTGGCAAACATTCCATTACACCCAACACTTTTAGTGCTATGCTTCAGCTCATCCTGTTTCAGAGGAAATAAAAGGGAAGTTTGAGCTACGGGAATTCAAAGCCTCAGTAAAATCAAACAATAAATCAGATACATGTATCACAAATAGATATAATCGAAAAGAAGTCCCTTGCATTTCAAAATTGTATTCAGACATTAAGAAAATCTGAACTGCAGTAGAACTGGAATTTCACTCCCATGTGCATACATATAATGATGCAGTTTTATTTAATTGCCTGCTATATTTCTCAGTGGTGATGCACTGGACATGGAGAATGCAGGCAGTTCATAAGAAGCAGTTATTCCATATTTTTCTCCTCCTTACTCATATTTTGTGGCACTTTGGTATGTACTGCCCAAACCCTACATGTAAGACCCTTTTTTTTTTTTATTTAGACTTTTCTTCCTGGCCCATCATCATTATACCTGATTTATTTGAATTCTTCCCATAAAGGAAGACAGCTTTCCCGAGAAGGCTGATGTGAAACTGTTCTTCCTTTTCTTATTCTGAACAGCTTCTGCTGCAGATGACACAGACATCTTGTAAGTAACGGCATCCTTCATTGTGCCATTATAATTTGCCTTCAGATCATTCTACAAATAATGTGTGTGAGGGAATTCTGGGGAAAAACAATCACTATAATCTGAAAAACTGTGGAAGCCAAATTACATTTTTGTAAGCTAAATAGAATATTTGACTTTGCGAACGTCACTGTTTTTCCTTGGTCCAAAGAGTTTAAAGGGTAAAACTCACTACACAAATATCTGAGCCAACTGAATCGTTCAATCATGTTTGCCATCCAAATGTGGGCAGCAATGGAAAATGAAGTGGTGAGCTAGTTTGCCAGTGGACAGGGAAGAGATTTTCTTTACAGAAGAGCAATAACGCTTCCAAGGAAAACATGAGAATATTTCTATATTCTATTAGAACATCTCTTGGATAATCAAAAGAAAGTGAAAATGACAACATCCATCTTTATTTTTTCTAGAGAATTTCTAAACAAGACTCTGAAAGCACTTGTCATCAGCCAACAGTGTTTCACATAGTAGGTGGGTGAATAGCGCATGCACAGTTCATGTTCCAGCTCACAGAACATCAAAGGAAAGTTTCACTTTGAGTGCGTACAGTGGCTGAAGCGATGACTGTGGTGTTATTTTCTAACACCAGCAATGAAGCTTTGTATAAAGACAAGATTTGGCATCCATCTAGAAGGTATCTCAGCTGCACAAAATCGTAGTGCCTACAGTGGAAGTATTAGCCATTTGGAGAAGAACTGAAAGAAGAAATTCAGCTCAGATCAATATTTTTGTTCTTGGGGAATTTATTGCTTTCAGTGAGGCAAAAAAAATAGCAGCAAGCACTGTTGTCCAGAGTAAGATCATTGGAATCCTTATACATGTGTGCCTTCTTGCAGGGAACTACTTGAAGGTTGAAGCCTAAAAACCCTCCAGAATTAAATGCTATTGAGCAATAATGTAGCATGCACCCTAATTCTCACATTTTAGAAAAATTTCAGGAACCTACTACTACTTTTATTTACGGATGTATTGTTAAGTTTGGCTTGGGTGTTGTTTGTTGTGATTGGATTTTTTTGGAATAGGAGGAGATGGTGAAAATGCAGGAAGGGAGGGGAAGTATCAGTATTGCCAGATGCTCTGGAGGCAGGACAGAAAACTGTATGTACAGCCTTGAAAGCATCAGCACCATGCGCCAGTGGCACTGAGTGAAAACATGAGGTCTTCATGTCCAGCTCCATCATTGAAAAATCAGATATTTCACCAGATCCACTAGCTTCTGTTTAAATCTGCAGGAATCTGTCCATGGAGGATTTATGTCACTCCCAAGGGTAAAAATCCTGAACCACAGGCAGTGTTTCGAGGTGGAACAGTGTGCCGGTAGTGCTCTAACAGAAGCCAAATATGACAAATCAGGAAGAAGCTTGCACAAACAAAACTGAAAGGGACAAATGAGATTAATTTTATGTAGAGCAGGCAAAATCTTTGTGGCTGGAGCACTGCTAAAGTCTATAGACTGATTCAACTTGATTTAGAGAATATCATATCCCTAAAGATGGCCTTTAAGTATCAGTGTATTATCAAATCTTAGGAGAGTATTTTGGCTTTTTTTTTCTTTTATGAGAATGAAAACAGCTGAGGATGCAAAGTGGAATAAAGATCTTTCTGACAGGAAGAGAGTCTTATCTCCTGACATAATTCTCTCCTAACTGGAGTGGATGTTCCCCTGTGCACAGCTCGTTTCAGAGGGTCTCAAACTGACTCCAGAGTCTTTCTCAGGACAGGTTTCACACTTTTAACTCGATTCTCTTGAAAGATTTTTCAATATCTGTCTCCTGCCTCACATTTTTATTCTTCTCTTTGGTTCTTCTCCACTTCTGATCTAACTCTGCATTCTTGCTACTTTGCCTTTTTGCACTCCTCTAAGCCCTGAATTACATGCCAAAATGCCTGCTTTCAGTGTCACTCAAAATAAGCCTCAATCTAAAGAAATATCCACTTGGTCTTTCCTTCTATATTCTGATTAATACAACTATCTGAAAGTAGATTTTCATGTTATTGACTGAATTCTGTCCACAGAAGTTAGCAAGCTAAATTCTTAATCTCTTGTCAACTTTTTATTTAGGCATTTGTTCAAGCGAACTATGGGTATCTTTAGTGGAAAACTTTTCCAAGTAGTTTTTGAAAAAAGTAAAAGGACTTTAAAAGCAGGGCTCAAGACATTACTCATGGTTACATCCATTTAACTAAGCAGATATTTTTGCCCAATTAATTAATACAGATGCCTTTTGTCTCTGTTTTCTGTCTGGGAAAGTAATGCTGAGGGATGTTAATTAAACTCTTCCCATGCAATTTGCATTATCTCCTTTGGAGTAGCTCTTAATCAAAAAACCCCAACCAAAACCAAAAAGGCCATTTTATTCATTCCCAATATTAGTTTGAAAGAGACTTACTTAAGTGACTGCTAGGATGATACAATGGTTCCTCAGATGCCTAGAACCTGCTAGTAATAATAATCTCTTGTGCTTGTCTAGCTTTATTTGGTCTGCTGTTTCTATTACTAGACCATTTTTTTCAGTTTCAATAAGTTGTTAAATTTTGGGTTGTAAGGTAGCAAATGATACTGTATTCTGACTGTCATATCAGTAATGGTGTCCTTTTATCTGAGCATTTCAGCTTCAAAGGTTTCAGCTCTGCCTTGCCTACAATGACATCAGAATCACACCACAACCACACACCCCTGTTTTAGTGATGATATACAGCTTTCCAAAGGAGGAAAATGGTGTGCCTTTCGTAGACATGTGGGTATTTTCATGATTCCAGAAGGAATTGTATTCCTAGAGAGATGAGTCTGGCAATTTAGGTTACAAACAGAATGCAACTGAAAATAACTCTGCAAAACATAAACCACGTGCAGCTGCAGTGTCACTGGGTGAATTACCTACCTCCAGTACTCACCTGGGCCGCAGCCCCTCTCCCATATGGGCTGTGGTCCAGGAAAAAGGCAGGGTGACATGTTTGGAAGACTTCAGGCATTGTTCCTGCTCGGAAAGCAAAGAGGCGGTAGGCAGATTTCGACTTTCAAGATTTCTACTTTCAAGAAAAACAGGGTGATCTTGTCCCACCGCCTGCCTTGTCAGCACTGAGCATGGGTAAAGAGTCTCCTCAGCAGCCCAGTGAGGAAAAAGCAGTGAAATGCAGAGATGTGAGCACAGCCTTTTTTATGCACAGGATAGCACCTTGCAGCTGTGTACAAGCGTGCTTCCACCCCCTCACAATTTTGGGTAGTGAGCAGTACGGATAATACAGAAATAAGAGCACATAAAAGATAACACAAAGTCATTTCACTCTATCTCACTTTGTATCTCCTGCAGTGACAATATGTGTCCTGCTGTGAGGATTGGACAGATCTCCTCCCAGTACTTTGTTCTCTTCATCGGAGATGTGGGTGAGCATGCCAGTAAAACGTGACCAATGCTCAGGGATGTACTTGGCCTATGGGCTTCTGCCTAGAAGGAATAAGGCGTGACAAGGAACCTGGTGGGAGCTGACAATAAATCTTTTCTAAAATATCTAACACCTAAAATTTTAGCTAAGTATGTAAATTTTTTTCATGAAATCACTTTGATATGTAAGGTTGTTTGACACATATGGCCACCATTGGCTGAGGTATTCTACAAAGCAGTGACCTCGAGGGCCAGAGCACATGGCATATCTTTAATACTCACCAAGAGCAAATGACTGCAGCAGAGAGCTCAATAGGCCTGTCGACCTATGCTCAGAGCCAATGGTGATCTCCAACCTCTCGTAGAGATGAAGCCTAGCAGTTATGTCTTTTGACCATGAGATGGCTCTCAGCCTGGGAGACACTCCAAAACAATCGCATATGTATTAAGCTTCTCTGGGCCCTTTCTGCAGAAGCTGCCCCTCGCCCCAGTTCAGAAAAGATGCAAAATTCTTTGGCCCCAAAAGAGTAGTGAGCGTGGGACAGGATTAGTCAGTGACAAACTGTAAAAGGTTGACAAGAGTTGTGCTGGGTCCTGGATTCTGTTCTAGAGGCGGTGCTAGGATTGTAGAAGTAGCACAAAGTTTCAGGTTATGGCTTTGACTCAAATATACACTAAAATTAAGGATTTTGGACCCTCAAAATCAGCAAGGCATGGATTTTCAGACATATGCTGCTATTTTACTTGCAACAGCCTAGGAATAAAACACCCTTGCTTTGTATGTCCTATCATTTTTCATCAGCCTCAGCCTCAGGTATCCAGGTCACCGATATGTAGGTTTAGGTATATGTTTGCTTAGGAACACTGGCTTGGGAATTTAATTCCTGGAACTAATGTGGAAATGCTGTGCATCGCTGTCTGCAATTCCCTGACTTGCTAGGTGCCTTAGGAGTGAGGACAATGTAACGCGCTGCTGCAGGACGCTCAGATATCAGTGAAGAGCACCACCAGAAATAAACACACACACACAGAGAAAAGCCAAGCTCTTCTCTCTGCTGCACAACAGGAAATCTTGAGCAAGACACTAATGAAATCAGATGAACCCTTCACTTCGGAAGCGATGAAGTGCTGTGTGGAGTGTAGTCTAGCCACCATCTATTCTAATGGTTTAGCACAGTCACCTTGAAGTTTGGGAACTAAATGATGTATGGAGCTTTTATTTGTCTGCTCTGTGTCTTCTCTCCAGTCATTGCTTATTGCAGACTGGAAATATGTCTGTATTTCTACTTCTAAGATGGTGTATACAGAAACCCAAGGTTTATAGACACAGTTGATTTACTAAAAGTTCTGTCAGCTGTCCCTGTATTGAATAAGCAATGATACTTTGAGAGGTACTCTGAGCCCTTTGGTTTTGCTTCTTTCTCCCTGCAGTGAATATTAATAGTTGTACAGCATGTAGAGAGGACAGCTGAATTACTACAAATAAATGTCAATTGCCACACGTGGTAATGGGAAAAGAATGGCTCAAACTACACTCAAATAATACTCCTCACAGCATTTACAATACTAATACGTATTTTGAAGAAAACTGGCATGGAGTGATTCTGTCTGTTAAATAGGTAGCAGTACTTTTAATCTGAATAAAGGAGATGTCTTTCATTTTCCATGAAGTTATACTGGTAAACAGCAGCCCAAAATATAAATAAAAGGCAAACCTTTGTCATTAGGTTTAAAAAAATGAATGTTTGCCTGGATTGATAGCATTAGTTTGGGTTGTTTTTTTCATAGATGATTACATATTAAATGCCAGCCTGTTGTGCTGTGTATTAACAGTAAAAGCATTTCAGATGCTTTGAAATTCATTTTCTGTATTTAATTAATTTAATCCTTGACATCAGCACTAAAATCATTGCAAATATTTCAAATATCAAAAGGAGTATAAGCAAATATTTAGCTGTGACATGTAAATACTAGTAAAAGCTTGTAGGTAAAGATCCAAAATACAAATGTCCTTCTACTCTTTTTATTCAAAAAAACCTCCAAAATGTGGAGACAAAAAAGAGGGTGAGGCAGTAATACTCAAATACACCGACAATCATATTTCTTTGGTAACTGTCCCGCTGACCTCAGTGACAAAATGAAGAGCATCCTGGAAAAGCTAGATCTGAAATTGGCTATTTCTATGGCAAAGCTTTAGTTCCCTTACACTGGTATTACAATGGAATACAGAAACCATTAAGGATCATCCACTGGGAAATGCTCTGGGTGCTTCAGCTGACTGATGCCTCCTAGGAAGGCAAAGGAATGCAGGCCTACAGAGAAAGAGGAGAGGTTAATGGTATGCCCGGCCATCACACTGAAACTTGAGAGTACCCAGATCAGCTATTTCCTCCTTTCTTCTTTCAAAGCAGATACAGCAGCTAGTATAACCTGCAGGATGGCTTTCCCTCTGCCTCTACACAGCAGCCAATATTGTTGTAGCCCACCATTTCCCAGAAAAAAAAAAAAATCAAAACATAATAGAAAAAAAGCTCATTCTAGGAAAGAGGTATGAAAAAATCTTAACACAGTGATTAGCCAAAGGGCTGGGGGAGCATGTGATGGTAGATTTGAAATGAGAATTATTGGACAACATTAGCATGACGTTCTTTAAAATAAAAAGGAGATTAAGCATCTGTGTTAGAGAAGCATTACAGTCTAAATAGAACTAATGCCATGAAATACCACCCATAAATATAAGTGCTGTGGTAGCTGTTGCTCTTTTTTTTTCCCTTTTAAGGCATTATGTAACACAATAAGTAACTTTATTGAGGATGATAATTTACATATAGTTCATCTATGACTTTGGCAGAGATGCAATCCCTTACAGGAAAACATTTGCTGGCAACCAATAAAGATCCCTGCATTGAAACACAGTGATTGCATTAGAAGGGAAAGCGGAAATCCAGCTCGCATGGGGAATTTTCTGGTCTGATGCCTGCTTACGCAGACATCGATGGGGAGCAGGTTGCTGTGGAAATGATTGCATCCTCACAACGACAGCCAGTTGGTGAAGTGTTCACTGGGAGCCCAGCTGGGGAAGCAGCTGACAGCTGGTCATCATTGCGGGCAAAGGCAAGAGGCAGGGTTTCAGGAGGAGGCATACGTGCCACCAGCTCACCTGACTCCAGGGTACGGCACCCTTGAGGTTATTCAGCCACCTCTGCTTTGTCATAACAAAGACAGAAACCCAGGAGGTATAAAATGTGCTCTTCCCACAGGCAATGATTTCCAGTGGTGTTAAGTTTTACTGATGGAAATTAAGTGCTCCCCACTTCATTACTGGCCTCAGAACCACAAAAACTCCAGTTTCTACTGCTAACAGTCAGGCTTGTCCTTGGCAAGACTCAGATCCCTGAAGTGTGTTTCCAGTATCAATCTTTTTGGCAGAGCATTGGAAAAAAGAGGAAGCAGAGCAACTATGTACAAAGCAATCACAATGAAATGTGCCTTTTCCAATAGAAATAGGTGGAGGTGAATTTCCTGCCTGCTTACAGTTTCTTTTCTCCAGTTCTTAGTAGGGCTGAGGGGACAACACCAACTGAAGCCAAAATTATAAGTTATTTCTATACCTGAAGTACTTCAAAACCTCCAGAAAACAATTTAACATGCACATATAAAAGAAAGCAGGCATTTATTTTAAAAACCCATATTCTCAAACTGAATTGTAATGCAGGCTCTGTAACACCTCTTAAGGAGAGGTTATACAGATATTACACAAATGGCCTCCCAAAATCAGGTCAACACAACCTCAGCCCAGTAATATTAGGGTTACTGTGCATCACACACTCAGCTAGCTCATGTCTATCAGAACTGAAATATGGGCAAAGGCAGCTCCCATCTGCTCACCTGTCAACATGGAGCAGCTGTAACCAAGTCCTTTATTAGGTATGAGATCTCTATTGCAAATCCAAAACTTTCCAGTGCTCAAGTTTATCTTCTCTCCTCTGCTTTAATGGGGACAACACTAGATACTGCAAAGTACAACCTTATTTCTGGAAAACACAGAAGAGCTCCCAAGCTTTAGAAGTTTTATTTTCCTTGCAGGAGGCGAGCAAGTCATTGTGAGAGTACAGGCAGGTAAATGCACACAATAGAAATGTGGGTAGAAACACCAGTAGAAAGCAGTGTCTGATTCACTATCGTCAGACTCAAAATTCAAGCGTAATTTGAACAGCTACAGCAAATCTAAGCACACTCCATTTCCATCCTTGCAAGCGTGCCAGAAAGTAATGAGATCTCTGTACTGGACAACAACTCTGGAAGGAATCCTGAAGTACTGGCTACCAACTTCAAAAATCTATTGGCAATGCATTTTATTGTTGATAACTCAGGCAACTCTGTTTCCAGACATTGTAATCCATGGGTTAGTCTTTTATCTCAACTCCAAAACACACACCAGAGCTAGTCTTTTCTTGTAAGATTTTCCTAGCACCGAACAGTATAAGTCTCTTTCCACCACTCTCAAATGAAATTAAAAATTCAATGTTGCCAATTTATTTTTGACAAAAATTGAGTCAAATACAGGCTAGTTAATTACTTGAATGAGGATCCATATTGCAGCTCTGGGTATTGCAGAAGTTGTTTCCAAACAGTGGTCAATAATCAGACTATAAAAACTAAATGGAGATGGACTTGTAATGCTCCAGGACTACTCCACTGATGAGAAATGGGAATTAAAAATGTAATCCTCTCTCATTTCAGTGGAACTAGAAGTGAGATAATGCATTTGGCATGTAGATTAACAAGAAATAGGGCAAAGAAAACAGTGGATTCATTTATGGACTTACAGATACCTAAATAAATTTCTGAATTAGTTTACCATAAAATAGAATCTCTCACTTTAGTTAAACAGAACATAAGGGAAGCAATTTATCTGGGAGGGATTCGATGTAATTTATTTAACTCTGTAAAGGCTTCTGTTAAAAAAAAATCTGTAATGGACATCTAAGTCTACAATTTTTAAAAACTTTGTTATATATTATAATCAAATCATTTCATCTTTTGCCAGAGGGGCTGGCCAACACATCAGAAATCTTTTCTTCTCTGCATATGAATGAAACATTTATATTCTTCTGTCCATTTGTCTTTTTTTTTTTTTTCCTTTTTACACCAAGGATTCCAAAAGTGTTATAAATAAACATTATTTAATCTTATATTAAGTATATGATGCATAAAATTTCATTTCTTTGTGTCTTACTTGTGCTGATTACTTGTGCAAGAAAAACACCATAATACCCTGTATTTAGAGTTTCTCGAGTCTCAGCCTGGCATTATTTGGCTTTCTGATTAAAACATTTGAGGTATATCTTAAACTATTGGCAAAATAAAAAGTGCAGTAGCATACCAGACCACATTCATATTTGTAATAGACTCACATCATGGATTAATATGGCCATTGGTTATGTTGCCAGCTTCAAATGAGATGTGGTGATCTATACAGCTGAGGCTCTGAACAAGTAACTTGACGAGAAAAAAAAAAATCAATAAAATTTTCTTTATAAATTATCATCCTGAACTAACATGGAGTCATAATACGGAGTGTCTGGTACAAGTGTGATTGTGAGAATCCATATCTTTTGTCCCTGGTACTTCCAAATGTAATTATTTTGTCTTATAGGGTATGAACCATTTTGTATCTTTGACTACGTATGAGCCTGGAGAAACCATCACAAGGCCTTGAAGGGCAGTATGACTGTTCTCCTCCCTGTACATCAGCTCCAGTAACACAGGTTGTATAAGACTAAATGCTGAGGTCAGAGCAGGCAGATTGTTTTCCTTTTCTGCCTTGAGTAATACCTGTGCATTTTGATTGCCCTTGGTGGTTTTGTTCACGACTAACACTCTCTAGGAACCGGGTTACAGGAAACAATCTGCTGATGGGCTTTGAGCAGAAGTACAATCCAGCTCACTCGGCAAATTGTGCTGCCTCGAGCAAATGGTTTATTACAAACCCATCCTACTTAACCTTGTTTATTAATTTAAAGATGAGATAAACATGAAACCAACCAAGTCTATTGAACAAGAAGGGGTCATTTTTACACCAGACTTTATCATGATCCAGTCTTACTTAGAACAATAAAAGTGACAGGAAAAGTAATATACCCTGTTAATAAGGTCTTCAGACAAGCAGAAGTGGATTGTCCTGATGAGCTGATTTCTAAAATTCACTGCTTTTGTCTAGTAAGTCTAATACATGTGTGCAACTATGACTTCCTTTTTATCTGTTCACTTTTATTATAAGCAGACATTTCAGACTGAGCATTTCAGGGTGTTTATATATTGGAATTCTCAGGTGGTTGAAGTTGAGGGACTTTTAATGCCATGTCTTTTAAAGCTGGCAGGTTTGCTATAACTAATATGTGATAAAAAGCCTATTACTTAGCAGAACAGAACAGAACAGAACAGAACAGAACAGAACAGAACAGAAGCTACAAGAGGCTGAATACCCCAGATTCCCATACATGCTGCCCAGTGGGTGCTAATCGTTAGGCTACTGGTAGACAAAATACATATGTAACAATCCATGTAGAATTTGGGTTTGGTGTAAAACAAAGTTGTCATCTATTCTTCCGCTTGCAATTCCAAAGAGCATGAGAACATCACAACATAAATGTTCCGCATGATATTCGCCCTCATGCACATCTTTCAGCTCTATTGCAGCACATTTTTCTAGTCACAGTCATTAGTGAACAT
This sequence comes from Geococcyx californianus, assembly GCA_013389885.1. Taxonomy (NCBI): domain Eukaryota; kingdom Metazoa; phylum Chordata; class Aves; order Cuculiformes; family Neomorphidae; genus Geococcyx; species Geococcyx californianus. The sequence continues at coordinate 31,055 of VWPV01016114.1, forward strand.
AAACACACTCAGTTCTTGCCGCTGTTACCACTAGCTGTGATTAAGTTTAGGGCATAGCAAGTCTTTTTGTGATTGCTACCGATTGCTCATTTCAGGAAGTAAACCATACTTTCCTCTAACGTATCCCATCTTAACATGAAAATTTCTATTTGATAATTGGAAGATACAGTGCACCTGGAAGGCATTTTGCACCTTAGAAGTGCAGTGATAGAAACCATTAGTGCAACCCCCTCTGAACTGGTATGTCTGTTGGGTGGAAGAGCATCACATAGAGAGACTACACTCGCAAAGCCTTAAAGCTCTGTCAGATCCTATTGCCAGGGAGAAGGCTTTCCCACAGTGGAGTGATTGTGCCTCAGCAACCCCATATAATGTCCCCAACATCACCATAAATTTCCATGTTTCCAACTATAGTTGGAAAGCAGTGCTCTTGTATAAGGAACTCCAGGCAATATTGCCTATACTGAATGACAGAGGAACTCCCACCATGTGCATAGTCATGTTACAGTCAGACCTGAGGGCAAACCAAACTCAGAGGACCACACAGCCAAACCACCCCAGCAGACTTCACCACAGGCATGTGCTCATTCTGTGCTCTGCGTGCAAGAAGCACAGCACAGAGTGCACGTACTAGAAGAAACAGTACAAGCAAAAAAACCGTTTTGGAGAGAAAGGTCCCTATAAATACAATATCAAAGTTACTATTTTCTTGGTTTTCCTCTGTCACTGGTTTATAGTAAGACACTAAATTGGCATAAAAAGTCCATGTCAAAGGCTGGACATGTCCTTGTACTCTCCTTAACTTCTAGGTGGTGGCATATCTCAGCCAGCAAAAAGGAGGTTTGCAGTAATCTTTGTCAGCTGCGTATTTTAACTGTACAAGTACAATGAATTACAACTTACAGAAGAAATCTTGCACCTTACATTTCGATTTTTAAACTTTTTTATTCTTTTGTTTAAGCCTACTCTGTCTTCTCCAATTTTTTTAGTTGTTAAGGACGAAGACCATAAATAACACTGGGTGTGATACAGGGAAGCACTGTGGAGTGAGATGAAAGAAATTTCTCTATTTACTAATGGCACATAATTACCCAATAACTGTGTAGCTATCTTGAACTCCACATTCAGGATACACTATCAGCAATGAAACAGATAAACAACTATACCAGACATACACAAAATGTTAATGAACATCAAATCTCTTAACACTCTTAGTAACTAATTCCCAAGTTGTGAGTCCCTCTGTTTTGCACCCAGTATTGTCCATGCTTCTTTTCAAGATGATGATCTCTTTATAATGCCCAGGTCACTATTTAATCAGGTTAAGGGAGCCTTATGTACATATCCTAATTGTTAGGTTACTGTTTGATTTACCAGTTTTAGGGCAAATGTCACCTCAGAACAGACAGGTTTTGATATTCTATGCACATACAACGTTTACATTCACCTACGTGCCAGGTCATCTGTTCTATGTGGTCAAGAGGAGGCTGTGTGGATTTTCTGACATTACTACTATTTTTTGCAGATGATGGTGATAATGTGGTTACTACTCCTCCTCCTCCTCTGCCTACTGTATGTACTTATGTAGTTCTTTTTACCCTGAGCACCAAAATACCTTTGAAGTATTGAACTGAGCCCCTAAAAGTGTAAGTCAATTTAGCTTGATGCCAGACATCTGTGGGAGATAAGAGAGGATGCCAGACACTGACATTACAAGATACTGTCCCAGGTGAGATCATAAACCAATGTTAAAATCAGAAAATGGACCATAGTCTCTACATCTCATTCTAAGAGCCCAGGATTCAATAAGTCTTTCTTCCTTCACCCTACTGTGCTATAGAGGTAATGGTTTTATCTTTCAAAAATGTATTATTTTTTTTATAGCCAAATAGACTGATGTGATTGCTATTTTTATTCTGTTGGAAAAATAATCACTCCATGAATTAGGCCTGTGGTGTATATTACGTATCTCATACACCATATGTAACTATTGATATTTACAGTAGGATCAGCCTGCATTATTTTGCAAAGTAATAGGAATATTGTTAATTGTGATATGTATGACAATTGATTTAGTACATGAAATATACAAGTCAACTGGCATACAAAATTTCCTGAGTAGGAAAGTTTAATACTGCTGCTATATGATCAGTTATACCTCCAACCAGAAGAAGTTAAAGCTCATGGAGCCACGAGTCTTCTTTTTATTTGGATTGTCCCAGAAGTGTGTGTAGAGTCTTGATGCTAAATTGTAAACCAATAAACTGCAAGATGAAATCAAAGATGGAGCCAATCACTTAAAAAAATGAAACCAAAATTACTTCTAGATCTAAAAACCTTGGATATGTTGTTTGTGTATGTTATATATGAGGCTATAGCTGTCAAAGCAAGGCAGCCTTGATTGTTACACGGACGGAAGGAAGGATAGACTTGTTTTGCAGGGGAGGGGCGGGGCGGGAAGGTGTCCTAGGTAACTGTGGATGTATAACAGAACAATGATTTCCCTATTCTCTTACATACTTTTTAGTCTGTGTTCTATATTTTTGTGCTTTCCTTTACATTGTTTTCAGAAGCCTGTATAAACCTCAGGGCAATGTAGAATAGTACATCACTCTTAACCTTCAGTTTCAGGGGAGGATGGAGATTTCATGTCATGCTCACTATAAAATAATGATTCATTGAAATTCAATCATATGTATGTTGTAACACTGATTTTTTTTTATAGCTTTCTGCAGGCTGCTGCTAGAAGATATATAGCATGTGCTATACCAATTTCCAGTCCTTCAGTGTTATAATGTTAAAAAGTTTCTGACCTTTAAAGAGCCAAATTTAAGGGGTTTATTGACACTTAGTCATTCTAGCTCATCATTGTTCCCATAGTCATCATTATTCTTCTTCTGGAAATACCTATATGAGTGTCAAAATGGCAGCCAAGGTTATTTTGTTTCCAAATGTCCTTCACATACATATTTAAAAGTCTTCCAGAATGTCAGGGGATTTTCTTTGCACTCAGTGTTTTTCCTTTCTTCTCCCCCTGGTGCTCCACACATTCATACATCCCAGTCTATGCTGGGTTTCTACAGAAGTCCAGAAATGCAGTCAGTCACTTCTTGCACAGAAAGTGTGAGTGATGGTCTGAAATGTGCACACACTCGTCTCATGGAGCCTTGTCCGGATTATACACTGCTATTACGTTCCAATTAATGTAACTGATGATAGCACAGGTATAGCTTGGTATAAATGTCACAGCCAAATGCTTGACAATTTAGGATGAAATTGTGTATGTCTCAGAAGAAAAAAGCAGCACAAAATAAATCAGTGTAATGTTCAAGCTAGCCATCCCTCAGTTTTAGTAGCCCCTGGGCAATAATCTAAGACAGACAGACAGATGTAAGCAACATCATATCATGTTCTCCCTATCAAAATGGTCTACAACAAGGGCAAATTACCACAGCTAAGTCACAGTGGCAAATTCCATTGAACAATACATTACATATTACCTAAGATCTCTGATTAAGGCTACTGCTTAAATCTTAAAATCTTTTCAAATTTAGTCCATACTTGGGGCAAAATTAAAACTTATATTGTCTTAACTACAGTATTTGTACTCCTAAAAACCAAAAAAGGACTTGAAAGCAGCTTGAAGAAAATTATTGCAAGAAATAGTAAAACCTCAATTCATTTGTACATGGGTGAACTGAATACTCAGTTTTGATGCTGTTGTAGCAACAAACGTTTTTAGCAAACAATGGAAACCCTCTCAATGCCAACACTTTTTCTAATGCCAGCAAGAGCTCACATTTTCTTTAGAATTAGGGACTGACTTTGAGCCTGCATTAAAAACAACAAGATGAAACTTCAGTATGTCCTATCACACACAAAATTTACCATTTCTCTGTATTTCCAACATTTTCCCATACAAATAAAAAAATACCTGGAGAGCCTTTTCTTCCTATCTCCTCCCACAATGAAATTGCATTAACGGCATTCAAAATCCCTGGGAAGGCTTTAGATTTAAATGAAAATGTTTTACTCAACTACTCAACCTCTATTCCTCTTAAATACTTAATGCAGTCGAATATTGATTTCAGCCATAGGAATATATACATAAAGTACTGTTGTTTACCTGCTAAAGGGAGCAACAATGGGCTTTCTTATTGGCATAAAGAACATTTCTTTGATGGATGCTTTATGAAGGCTGGTAGAGAAATATTGTTATCTGATTATAGTTGACTATTTATGCTTGGTACCTACTTTAAATGGAAATCTGAAATATCTATTACCCAAAGCTAAGATTTTACATATAGTTAAGATAAATCTCCCCTAGAAGGCTGAATCTCCTCTTACACAGAAGGTCCCTTTCCTTCAGTATGAGAAGCAATGACTGGATTTAATGATGATTGATTTTAATAGTCCAGACCTTCTGGATCTAAGCCTTAGTTAGGGATTTACTCACTCAGGACATTTATCAAACACAAGATTGGGAGTCTTATAAGTTAAATGTCAACCATTGCACAAAGCTTCTCAGTGTTAAATCTTAGAGCCACATTGTTCTGCAATATTCAAGTTGAGGGGGAGATGTTGAATTTAAATTCCACTGGCAACAAGCAGGGTTAGCACCTGATCTGTAAAAGCTAACAGATGACTGAGGACCCACCTGCCTTAGCCTTCCTAAATATCAAACCAAATATGAGGAGAGAGATAACCAAATGGACTCCTTGGGAATGTTGCTTAGATATTTGAAAACTCACCTTCTCCATTAAAACTGAGTTCAAAATTAGAGCAGCAACCACCTCTCTTACCAGCTATGCAGAATGAGGGGAAAAATATTTCTTCAATCTCTTGTAGCATCACCAGACAGTTACTTTTCTGTGTTCCTGATTCTTGCCAAAATATTCTTACCGTTGAAACCTACTCTGGATGCACAGCTCTGCGCCCAGCAAAGACTTCAAGTGCCCAAGAGAGAAAACCTGAAAATGAGACCTTCAAGAAGGTCTAGATTTTTAACATAATATGTTACATTTTGTTTATGAGATATTATAGGTAGGATCTACCTATCTTCCTAAAGACCAAAGTATGTTTTATTATCTGAAGTGGTAATTTGAACTGTGTTATCTCACCAGGTATAACTTGCTTAGCGTGCGCTTATCCTGGCTGTCTGGAGGAATAGGGGAATTCATTATCCATAGTTGTTGGTTTTATGCTTTCAGAAAACTCACTTAGAAAAGAACATATCAAGGTGGATGAGCTATCAGTTTTCTCTGAAATACCATTATTCTTTCATGCTTGTGAGTTTAAGATTTTCAAAAGCACTGAACCAGGACTATTTGTACAGATGCATTTTGTATCTTGGGATTTAAACTGCTATTCAAAGAATTTTATCAAGCATTTGTTTATGGTATGAGAGGCTCCTTCTGAAAGTAAAGAATGACTCTAACGTATAGGAACCTAGAATCATAGAATCATAAGCCCGGAAGAGACCTCTGAGATCATCAAGTCCAACCATACCTGTCTCCCTACTAAATCATGTTCCTGAGAAATTCATCCACCCACCTTTTAAACGTCTCCAGGGATGGCGACTCCACCACCTCCCTGGGCAGCTGTGCCAATCCCTGACCAACCTTCCAGGGAAGAAATTCTTCCTAATGTCCAGTCTAAACCTCCCCTGGCGCAACTTGTGTTCATTTCCTCTCATCCTTTCACTGCCACTTGTGAGAAGAGCCCAGCACCCACCCCATCACAACCTCCTTTCAGGCAGTTGTAAACAGTGATGAGGTCTCCCTTCAACCTCCTCTTCTCTAAGCTAAAAAACCCCAGTTCCCTCAGTCTCTCCTCATAGGGCTTGTTCTCCAGCCCCCTCACCACCCTCGCTGCCCTTCTCTGCACACGCTCCAGGCCCTCAATGTCCTTCTTGGAGTGAGGGGCCCAAAACTGAACCCAGCACTGGAGGTGCAGCCTCACCAGTGCTGAGTACAGGGACACAATCACCTCCCTGCTCCTGCTGGCCATGTTGTGACTGATACAGACCAAGATGCCGTTGGAACACAAGAACATAGTTGGTAAATGTTCTGTATTTGCTAGTGATGAGCTTGTATAGTTTAAGCTAAGACTTTACTGTTTATTTAAAGAATTTGCCTCTGATGCCCATAAATGAAATGTTTCTTCCTTACAAATTTAAAACTTTTGTTCATAAAAATAAAGTCTTATTTTGCTCTCAACTAAGAAACAAATGCATAAGAAAATTAAACCTAAAGTCAAATAGATGGTCTCTAGGAAGGTTAAATTTGACCAGCTGTCCAGAGTCTCATCTCCTCTAGAATTTAACACATGTATACTCTCTCATATAATTATTTGAGAAATTTCCTTTCATAATTAAATTTTACTCCAACAATCCATATATTTAAATTAGACAGGACACAGTCCTGGGGAACCTGCTTTAGTTGACCTAAGCAGAGGGGCTGGACTAGATAATCTCAAGAGTTCTCTTCAAACTTAAAAGATTCTGTGATTCTATAGAGCCATATTATCCCTAAATCTTCTCAAAGGTAGCTGGGGCAGAAAGCACCTTGGCCTGACTAGGTATCAGGATTGCTGCCTCACAAGGAGGAGTTATGATGAGTGCAGTGGCAGCTACTGCTGAAAGCTGATTTTTCTCAGCTGCAGAAGCCGTGGCATCTGAAAAAGCATCCTGTCCTCCAGCTCTGCCTTTCCCTTTTCTACCTTCTTCCCAAAGCATCCACGGCTCAAACCAACTCCAGTCACATCTCCATCTCAACTGCTTTCTCACAACCTTTCTGAGCCCCATTTTTGCAACAACAGCCTGTGACACACACACACCTGAAGGTCTGCTTCCACAAAGAGATTGGAGGGACACTGATGAAGGAGTAGAGACATTACGTTGCAGGTGGACTGTGGGTGGGGACCCCATCTTGGGCTAAAAAGGGGAGAAGCAGAAGGAGTAGGTACGCAATGTTTCTGACACATATACAACATTGTGGAAAAAAAAATACACTTCCTCATCCTAACCACCCCAAAACACTGGCTGAAATTCAGTCCCACAGGGCTCTATTGATCCTTCCCATTTTTTTCTCATCCTACCAGAATTCCCACTGACATTTCATAGCTCACCATCCCTAACTCTCTATATGCCACTTCCACAATGAAACTGAATTTTCCACTCTAGGGATGAGAATACAAGAAAATCACTCATTCTTGAGACAGGAAATATTCTTTACCCTGTGAAATCAGAAGACTTCAAGGTAGCTCCAAGCTGTTTCATCTCTGGAGTAAGGCAGAGAAAGCCTGTGGATTGAACTGGGAATTAATTTGGTCTGATGCATTCACCTCGGAAAATTTAGAACAAAAACCAGAACATGTAATTTTCTCAAAATTCTGAATTATGTCATTATATAAAAGGTTAAGTCATAAATTGTCAGGTATTCATTTATTCTGTCAAAGAGCTTTATTATTTCTCATTTAGTTCCATCTATCTCAAAGGATAATAAATTCTGGATACTGAGTTAGTACTGCAATAGTGAGAATTAGCTCAGATATTTATCTGCTAAAAAAATACAAACTACAGTGAGTTCGCAAATTTCAGTGGATAGTCCAATAATAAACCCCAGACTTCCTTGTTTTGGCAAACCTGCAGCTCCCTTGATTCTTTCAGAAGTTTATGAAATCTCCAGTTTTGTCCCCTCAATTTTTTTCAGCTTCTCTCTTAATTTTTTGAATGTCAGCAAATCTTTGTTTCATCACAGTTCAGATGCAACTCTCCCTATGAACATCTGTGCCATGTGTTTATATGCACAGTTTTCATTTTGTCCAACTGATCTATTTCATCTTCATTCTCCTTTTTAGTCAATAAATATACTTTAATTTTCACTTCTTCCATGCCTAGCTTTCCATTAGGGAAAAGTGACCTGGATTACACAGTCTTCAAGAGCTGTCTAGTGGGTTCAGAAATTGTGACAACTTGAGAACGGAGCAGTGGAAGCTTATTTTTACTTTTGTTACCATTCTCCATCAACATGGAGGAAAAGCCTGTAAACTTTTTGTTCTCTCAAGTATTTTTTCCTCGTGACGTTTTGGTTCCTCAGTAGAGAGATCACATATGTCCAACAGAAATATTCACCACGTGTGGTCAGAGACATATCCAAGTGCAAGCATTGTAGTTGTCTCTGGAGTATAAAGATCGCCAAGAAGTTTTCCAAGTACAAACTTTAACTGTGTGATGAATTAAAGTCTAGACTAGGCAATTAGGCAAAGCCTATGCATTCTTCAGCTTCAATTCTTTCTTCATAAATTAATCTGTTTCAGAAGCTGTTGTTGTGAAGGAGTTTGCAGTCTTTTATAGGTTCATGAACTTATGGCCAAGAAGATATTATGATAGTCTAGTCTGATCAATGTCTAGCACATGAGAAAGTATCTTCCTGCATGATTACTCAAAGTTTCAGGTGCAGATAGACTTTACCTTTCAGAAAGAATTCAATACTGATCTGAAGACTTTGGGTAACAGTAAAATCATGCAGTTCATTGGTAAATCTCTTCAGACATTAAGAAGCCTCAGTACTATCTGTTATTATCTTATTTTTTCATGGCTGGCCATACTTAAATGGCAAAAGAAAGCTTTCTGTACAGCTTGTATGCTGAGTAAAAAACAATTTTGTACTGCAAAAAGATATTATTTTTCTGCATAAAAAAAAAATAAAAAATGGGGAAAAGAAACTACCTGAAAATATCAACAAAAGAGAAAATAAAAGGTAGGAAATTTCTTATCAAAGTTTTGGCATGTGATCACCAAGAAATAAGACCGAAAAAGAAAACATAGTCTTTGGAGACAGGATGGACAATAGTGATGGATGTGATTACCCTAAACTAGGCTAAACAGCAGTTCAATGCATGGCAAAAATCTCACATTCAAAAGGCCATGTAGTAGATGTTTGTTGTGTCAGGAAGTTTTTTAATTAATACAGGAAGAACAAAGAAAAATTGTCACTCATGAAAAGCCATTCTGGAAATATATAGGTTTGATGTGGCAAGGCTGGCACAGCTGCGTATGAAAATGTCATTGATAACAGGGCATCTAGAAGAATCTCTTTTTTATTTTTATTAGAAAAATCATACTGCAGCTGACTATTTCTGCTGCTCACATATAGTATCTCTTTTAAAATATAGAGTATTGTTGGCATTCATTCTAGTTTTTATCATTACAAATATATATTGTCAGTGACTAAATTCGTGTACTTTTTACAGTTACTTTCCTCGGGCTATTTCACTTGTCAAACAGACCCATCAAAATCAAACATATATGCATGCAAACACATGTTACTAGGCAAGTTTCATTCTTATTTAAAGCCTTTGCACAGATGATAGACTCGCTGAGTACAGCCACCTTAGGCCATTTTGTTATCTTTTTTACATTTTTTATTTTCACTTTCATTCATTAGTTAGGCATATGACACAAGTCTTCCTTTCTAATTAATCTTCTCTGATCTGACTGATGCTGCTTGGTTTAGTTAATCTGCATTCTGATTGTTTTAATATTACTGTGCTGTAACACTACTCAAGCAAACTTAAACATGACTGTTTAAAATTCCATTTATTCAAGAATAACTGGTTATTTGCCCACCAAGATACAACAAAACCAACATTCATATTTAGACTCTGCGTTGTTTTAAGCAGATCTAACTGCAGTCAGTTGTAAATTGGTAAACAAGGAAATCTTTTAAAATCTTCAACAGGTTTCCAACGCCTCATGACCCTCTTGAAATGCTTATGTAGTTTTGAAGGTGCATTTTTAGGGCAGCAGAGAAGCTCTCATACCTCCTGCAAGACAGAGCTCCCCATCTCCAAATACTGCTATGGGAGTGCTTTTGCAGTAGCCTTACAGGTGCCTTACTATGGCAGTAATTATTTCAGCTCACTCAGCCTGCTCCATGTGTTGACTGCAACATCCTGGCAGAAACGGTCCCAGGTAGCTTAAGGCTGCTAAGAAGTCATTCAACAGCGATAGCATTTCTGTTTGTTATGGAGTGAAGGAACTCTGGCCCTCATCCTCCATGACAGAACAAAGCTACAGCTGGCTACAGAGGTGTCTCCACTTCTATCCATTTGACCCTGGCATCTCATGTGGCCAGAGAAGTAATGGAGAAGGACTGCAGGCCCCAGAGGACGCAGGGAGCCCAGCACTACATGGCAGTTGAACAGCCCTCTATCAAATAGGCATCCTTGGACCACAGAGCTCCACGTGGTGTGTTGATCAGGTAGGACGGCCTCAGAGGCCCATGGTTTGAGACCCACTAGCATCTCCTGCTCACAAGGTTGTGGCAAAAGAGGTGACTTGCTAGATGCACAGCCTTTACTCCAGTCCACGTGTTGGTTTCTCACTCGCTTTTCTTTTCGTCTCCTTCATTACCATATCACACAACCTGTCTGCATTAGTCCCCAGCTGCTTCTTCTCTTTATATTATATAAGCTTGTAAGGCAGATTCTCAGAGCATATCATCTGCATCTGTCTGGAATTGTTTCAGTCATCCATTAGCCTTTAAATAATTCATGCCTTTCTGTATTTAGCTACATCCTTTCTCCATCACATACTGCATTGCTTTCTTCTGTTTTGTCTGACTTAGAGTAATATAATGCAGGATATTTAAAATAATTTACATTGATCTTTTCTTTCTTCAGCAATATAATCTTTCTGCTTCACCAGGCAGCAGTAGCATTCCTTCTTCTATTAAAGCCATCAACATTGTGAGTGACTGAAGGAAATACTTCTTTTGTCCTTGTGCTTTTTTACTCTTTGCCCTCAAAAGTTATATTAGATAGACTTTATTTCATTGCCTAAGTGTTTCTGAATAAACAGTGAACGAGGAGGAAAAGACATAATTATAAGCTTCATTTGCATAAGGCAAAGATGGATCTGTCTTTGTTCTAAAAAGTACAGGAATTGTCTGCAATGTTACTCTTCACTTTTTTTAGCACTTTTCTCCCCTCACGTACTTAAACAACCCCTTGCGTCATTTCCTCAGCACATAACTTTGCTAAATACTATTTTTCCTCTCTGCCCAGTTACATATTTATCAATGCATTCCAATTGATGTCAAAATTTAAAAAAAATTTTGTTTGGAAATGAACCATTAAGAAGCAGTAGATTTGTGATATCTCTGGGCAAAATTCTCTTTAAGAGCTGGACATCTTAAAGATGACTGCAGAGACTACTCTTCTACAAAGCAGAGGAGATCCATTTTCCATTTTTTAATGCTTATTAACACATATAAAGAATATTCAAGAAATTATTTTTCAAAGTAGTTAGACTTAGGGTTAATGATTTTAACTTGAAACGGGGTAGATTTAGGCTAGATATATGGAAGAAATTTTTTACAGTGATGGTGGAGAAACACTAGAACAGGTTGCCCAGAGAGGTTGTAGATGCCCAATCCATGAAAACATTTGAAGTCAGATTGGACAGGGCTCTCAATAACCCAATTGAATTGAAAATGTCCATGCTCATTCCAGGGTAAGTAAGGTTCTTTCCAATCCAAACTATTCTATGATTCTGTCAGGTTTGGGGTTTTTTTAATGCATTGTCATTCTTTCAGATTAGAAATATTAGGTCCTCACGTAGTTCTCTGGGCTGCAGGAAATCCAAAGAGAGGTTTCAGAGCTCCACTGTTTGCTGGCTAGCTGGCTCACACTGAGACATACTCATTAGTTAGTAGTACTAATTGTGATGCCTCTCAGATCTTTCAGACAGAATTTGGATAAGATCTTAGATCTACCACATGGATATTCAATTTCTTTTAAAGTTACTGTTGAACCCCTGTTTAAGCCTTGTTGGTGGATGGTCCAGCTGACTGCATGAAGTGCAGCTGGAATGAGCCCAGAAGCTGCATTTAGGAGTCACTGCAGTCAACTCTAATAAAATTTTTCAACATTCAGAAAAGAGGTTAATTTTTTTTTTTGCATCCTATGCACAGTAATCAAACCTAACTAATGATTTTCTTGCTCTTAGTGGGATTCAGACAGTCCCTCTCTGCTGATTTCAAACCGTGTACCCCTGAATGAAAATCACCATGCTGGCAAAAATCCTATTGCAACTCTCTTGAAAATATGTATTTGTAGATGGATAGAAAAATCATAGACGTGTTAAATCATCACAGTATGTTCTTAGTAAATGAGAATATTCAAATACGCAATTTAGCATGAAATAGATCTAGTAACCCTAGCAGGCAATACTTTTTTCTTACCATTATGACTTGTCTTTTTGTTGGTGTTACAGGAATTGCAACTGCATAGATAAGGAGGGGGTAGCTTGTGAAGATAAATGTCTCTAAACTGGGCACTTTTTGATAGCACTGAACATCACTAAAACTGTGGGCTGTATTATGTGTTTTCTCCAACACATAATAATTCCCTGTGTTCATGAGGAATTTGAAGTGGATGAATAGATAACTTAACATTTTGACAGCAAGGGAAATTAAATGTTCCTCCCTGGGTTTTTTACAAGCAGTATAACACAAGGGTTTACCGCTCACAAGTGTAAGAGGTTTTTGAGGTCAGCTGCTTCAGTAAGATGAGGTAGTATTCCTACTGGTGCAGTAGATGTAATCACATGAAAGGTCTTACTACAAGTTTAATGCTTTTGCTTAATTTCTCAGACTATTAAAAATGGAACCTTAATATTTTACAACATTGCAAAAACACAAAGGTATCTTAGGTTCATTTCCTTTGTCTGTTAGTGTAGAAGGATTAGGGCATGAAAAAGCTCATTTGTGAGTGAATGACCGTGCCTATGCCTAAAAGCAAATGCTAGATGTGAAGAGCAGGATTTACCTCACATCATTTTTTGCTCTCTGAAAGTGCAGGAGTATATTTTCTATTAGCTCTCAAGGGCCAAAGTATGGCTACTGAACACAAACTGGCACTTCCAGAGAAAGATTTTCCTCATCTGTCTTAAAATAACTTGAAAGGGACTCTGGAGGCATCTACCTCCAAACACTTACCCTAGGGGAACCTGAAGTTGTTATCCTAGTTAGAAACCCATCGATTCCCAGTTATATGGGGTGAATACCAATCAGCTTATCTGGATAATCTTGCTGTCCTCAGGACACTCAATGTGGAGGAAAAAACTTAAAATTCTCCATGAAAATGTATAACTAGTACCTTGATGATATTACATTCTTATAATTATTACAATTTAAAAAAAAAAAAAAAAAAAGAAAGAAATTTAAAAACATGTCTGGTAATTACTATCTTTTACATAGTAAAGTGCTTTCTTTCTGGCAAGTCGTGGTTAAGTTTTGGCCTGTACATGGAGTATGAAATATTTTCCTTGGAGAACTCAGTGCCCTCAGGTAATGGGGTTTTTTGAATATTTGGGTTCTCTGGTTTTATGTCTCGGTTTTTTTTCTGAGTGAATTAGAGACATACAGCACTATTCCTATGATTTTCAATAATTTTCACATGCAATAAACTTTTTCATTCCCAATTAAAACATGTATTTCCTTTTCTTTCTTTGTGCTTATATGACTAGAATTTTATTAACCTAAATTAATTTTCTCTTGTGTTTCCAGGAATAAAAACATCCATTTGGAAAGTACTAGCAGCAAAATGGTTTTGACAGGGTCAACTGAAGATTTGTTTTTTCTAAATGAAATTCTTCAGAATTTTAACTGCCTTAAGATCCTTTACTGTCAGGATGTTTACACATCTGATAATGTCAATACTATCAAGCTAAACCAGTGATAGCTGGAAGTGCAATACTGACAGTTTACTGAGAGTACAAACTTAGTTTTCTTTGTTCAGCACTATATTAAGGCAGTGAATTTGGAAACATACTAACCCCATATTAGTCAAACTAATGTAATTCTAAGAGGATTTCAATCCTTTTTTTTTATAAAAACAATCTCCAATAAGGAGTAAATGACATTGTACATACCATTATCTCTAAATATCATCTAAGGAATATTGGTAAATAATGCAGAGTTTAAAAAATATATGCAATAATTTAGCAAACAAAGTCGACACACTTACATCCTACTTTTCATTATCTATCCATTTAAATACAGGGAATGCTAAATAAATTTAAAAATAAAAAAAATAGAGAAAAGTAGCTAGCAAGCCCAAGCCACAATGAAGCCCTATAAAAAAGACTGGCTGTGTGTTTGTAGGCAAGTACATCTCCCTGGACAGCAGCATAAGGCTCAAAGGGCTGCAAGCCAAGCAGCTTCAACCACCTCTGAAAAGCAGTAATATCTCTGGAAGCTCAGTCTTGAATTTCTTGGTATTACAATAGAAATTAATTTCTTCTGCTTTCTCAGCTGAGGTACTGTCTAGTTTCTGTAGAACAGAATCAGCCAAGAATCCAAAACAAGTACGGAGAGACAGAAGTTATCTCTCCTCTTCCCCTCTTTATTCTTGGTACATTTACTCATTCCTTCCTACCAAAAATAAGTATTCCTCCCTCAGTATCTACCAATGCTAAGGTTTGTTGGCTTATTTGGTTGTTATTTGAATTAGTTAAAACTGTTTATAAAGCTCTTTAACTGTTGTCAGTTAATATATGTACTTTGTCTTCAAGCTGGTGAATTGATTCTTTTCTGTTTCACTAGCTCCACACTTACGGTATTTCAAATTTCTACATCCTCATAGGCTCCGCATATGAGGCTGTAGGCTCCTCCTCTCTCATAACCTGCCCAAGAAAATCAGTGGGATCCAAGAAAGCATCAACACAGTAATTAGGTAGTTGGTTTATGGTTTTCTGCATAGACTGTTTCAGCACAAAGCCAAAAAAATGTGACACACAGAAGGGAACATAAAAAGAATGATAACAGTGGCAGCAGAGGTTTTTATTGCAGATCACTGTAAATAAAGGAAGCCTTAGACTGACTTGCCAAATAAATTCAGTAATTTTAGTATTTACCAAACTTAATGCAATAAAAATCATCTAAACCATCAGTTCAATTGAAAGTGTTGCTTAGAGACAACTATATTTATCATTGCCATACTATATTGCTCAAATAAAAAGACGAACACCTCCTACAAAAAGCTATTTTCTCATAATTGCTTATCAGGAAGATGTATTCATTCATGGTTCCTATCATCTGCTTTAAAAGAATAGGTGATTGGAGGATTATAACTGAGCATGAGAGCAATTCAGTAACAGTCACTGGATTCTTTGTACAGGTATCACCAGGAAAAGACATCATGACAAGCATTAGTGGTGAACTATCAGTCTTGGTAGAAGTTGTGAACCGGTAAATTGATTTACAGGCTCTCGCTGAGGGAGCAGGTCAGAATCGTTGGGATCCATGACTGCTGATGTACTATGAGGGTACGCCAGAAGCAGATCTGTTACTTTACTGGGCAACTGAACTACAAAGCCATTGCTGAGAGTAGTGGTGGCCAAGTCCTGAAGAGATCACCTTTCTAAGAACTAGAGGGTACCACTCTATATCATCAGAGGATACCCTTCCATGAAGGTAAACCATAAATGGCCTCTTGCCATCAGCAAAACACCACTTTCTCCAAGAGAGGAAAAAGGTACAGACAGATGTCAGTCAAGGCTGAATAAATAAGGTTCTTATCAGAACTATTGTCTGTGATACACTTTTGACTCCAGTCTTCCATTTTATTGCATTGCTGGAGAGATTCGAGGATCTTTATGGGTCCCTTCCATCTCAAGGTGTTCTATGATTCCATGATTTTGCACCTTTCTTCTCTTACAATGGTACTATTTCGTGATCTAGTGTTAGAGTTCATTATATGTATTTAGATTCAACCTGACATCAGCTGTATGGGTGAAAGTGACAAAGTTATTCATGAGCACAAGAAACCCTTCAAATTACCTAGCTGATATGAACTAGTGTCACAAATCAAAAGGTATTTAAGTAACATCTGTTATAAATCTAAATAAGAAGTAACTGAGCTCCTAAGTCCCTGAAAAGGATTCTATAAAAGAAAGCAAAAATAAATTCATTATTTTGCAAGATTAACAATACAAATGATGATAGTAATAAACTGAAAGACAAATGTCAGCTTCCAAAAAACCGAAAAGCTGAAACTTTTTTCTCATCAGCAAGCAGTCCTGGGACAGTAAGATAGCACGAGATTTCTCTGTGAGCTGTGGTAATTCAATGAAAACTATAAAATCCTCAGGGAAAGATAAAGGGCTTTTCCAAACTGAGAGGGATGAAATGCATTCTCCAGCCAAGGCAGTAGAGGATACTACTGGGAATGCAGTTGTTTGTTTAAAATACGTAGCTTTAAAGCCACATTGCAATCCTGATGGGAAAAATTGATATCCTGAATTAACTGTGTAAACTGTTGTGTGCCCAGATTGAAAATTATTTCTATCATCAAGGACAAATGTATATTTCTATCATATAGCATATTATTATTTGAGAATATGACACAGATGTGCTGTCGCAACCTTCATTTAGACAGAGGCTTATGTATAAATAGCTTGAAACTTATCAATTGGACTGAAAAAAATGCATATTTTTAAACTCTAAAATATTTAGTGCTTTAAATTACATTGTTCTGTGCTCTGAAATAAATATAAAAGATACCATGCTTTTCTTAGTTTGAGATCATATTTCAGATTTTCAATTTGTTTTATTCATGATCAACTGGGCATTGATGTATAAGGCTTCATTTTCACCAAAAAGAAACATGATTCATTAAAAAAAAAGTAACAGCAAGCAAAGCTTTCCCATTTCCCTCTTGCAATTTGTATTAGTCACAGATTAAACATTATAGTAACTTCTGATACCATTTTTTTGTCTTATAATGAGCTCCTAGTTTCAGACTTCTGTTGCTTTTTGAAACTTGCATGTCTTTCAGTTCAGACATCACCTTTATCAGAATGTAGCTGGATACTGTGGCTGTATTGAGGATTTCTTTTTGTCACAGCTGATGAGTGAGCCTACCAGGGGTGGGGCTCTCCTTGACCTCCTGTTTACAAATAGAGAAGGGCTGGTGGGTGAGGTTGCGGTCGGAGGTTGTCTGCTGGCCATGAGATAATCAAATTCTCCA
>VWPV01016117.1:7862-20791 GCA_013389885.1 Geococcyx californianus
CCCCTGTCCACCGCTTCAGTAGACCAGTTGTCCAGAGAACAATCTGCCTTACTGTAGAAAACTGAGGTGAAGAAGGCATTAAGCACCTCAGCCTTTTCCTCATCTTTAGTGATCAATAAGGATTGGAGGTTGTTGCTGCCTTTTTGTCTGTCGTTAATATATTTGAAAAAGCACTTCTTGTTGTCCTTAACACAAGTGGCCAATTTAAGCTCCAGCTGGCCTTTTGCCTCCCTAATTTTCTTCCTACACGACAATATTTTTGAACACAACCTGACTCACCTGCCCTTCTTTCCAAAGGCGATACACCCTCTTTTTTTCACTGAGCTCCTTCAAAAGCTCCCTACTCTTCCAGTGTCCTCTGTGGACGGTGCTGTGCAGTTGCAAAGGCAGGCTGTGTGGCAAAAAGTGGATGCCCCAAAAAGGCCATCAAGGAATGAAAACCTTTTACAGCCAAGGCTAGAACTGACCACACCACCAAGTCACCAAATAGCTCTGTCCTGGTTCCACAGAAATCCCATCTGGTCTTTTCTCTGGGCTGAACCTACACTGCCACAGGCAGTCCCATTGCCATGCTTTACTCTGCATGCAGAAGGATTCAGCTCTCAGCTCCTGTGTAACAGCTGCCCTTGCCTAAAGTACTGGTACTTGCATTTGCTATAGAAAACATCTTGCACACACAAAGGCTTTAAATACACTCCAAAATACAGACTGTGATCTGGAGGTTCTTTGAGGATCCAGCAGTTGTTCTGTTCAGAATGCCAACTACTGAAAATACAGCAGTAACAGCATCAGGAACAAGAAAACACAGGCTTGTTTGTTTGGTTTTTTAAGTATTAAATCAATGTATTTGCTGGCAATTTGTCAATACAAACTTTACAGTTAGACAACTTCATTACGGTGATGAATATGCAGGCCAGAAGTTACTAGCTTCTTACTTATAAATCAGCCAGCTTAGCCAAACAATCCCTATTTGCTATCAAATATATTTGATGGCAATAATTTAGAGAAGATGAACTGAACTGTACTGGCAAGCTGTATCTGCTGAGTCTGAAGTGATCACTGGAGGATAGATGTGTTTTTTCCATACAATTCCCTCTCCTCCTTCTGTGTACCAGTTCTGTGATGTCCCTGAGAGCATCAACGGCTGTGAAGAGGCAAGCACACATACACGTCCAAATGCTGGTATATGCTGTGCATCTCACAGGTTTGCCACATATTCCCTGCTTCAGCTCTGCCCTTCAGAGTTACAGTTGCTATCTTGGATGGCACAAGCAATAAATAATTATAAAATAAAGCAATTGACACGTGAGCTAGTCTAACTTCATTGGGTAAAATCTCAAGTACTGGCATGCTACTTAACTTTTTCCTCAGTCTTGTCTTCTGTCATGCCTCTTTTTTGCTGATTATGGTTTTGAATACCTTCTATAACATAGCTGAACTTTGGAAAATCAGAAACAACAGATGTTTCACCTACTTTGACTGTGCACTGTATTGTCACTTCCCATAGAGTTACAACTTAACTTTGCTTAACATTCAGTCCAAGTCACGTCTAAGCTGTATTTTTCTTTTATGAAAACAATATACTGTAGGCTAAATGGAGACTACCTGCACAGAAACCTTGGAGGCTTGTAGTCTCCAAGGACCGGTACAAATGGGAAAAGTCAAGGTAACTACATTGATGTGAAAGGAAAAACCTTGATTTATTATAGCTGGAGATCATCAAACTCAGTAGCACATAGCCCTGGGCGAAGCAGGGGTTTTCCAAAGTGCTCATCTGTGCTGCATCAGATATGATCTGGCCCTGTGTATTTCATCTCTGATGCACTGATTTTATTTAGAACATACTTTAGTTCAGCCTCCAGGCTACAGAGGTAAGGTGTTCTATAAATAGGGCAGGCTAGGCTGCTACAGGCAGCTTTTGGTCTGCTTAAGTTTCTTGTTTAGCCTGGGAGAAACAGAAATCCAGTCTGCTGAGGACATACAGCATAGTACAGGCACCAGCCATAGCTCTTCTCTCTAGTGAGTAACTACCTTTCATTTTCTAGGTAACACAGTCACTTACCTTTCCTGAACAAGGGCTGCACTACCATTCTGCTATACTTCCCTCCATCTCTCGTAGCTTTTTACAAACTCTTGCCACACAAACTGTCTTGTATTTTCACAAAACCAGCTACTTATGAGGGAAATGCATTCCTTCATTTTCAAAACAACAAATAAAATTAATCCCAAAATTACGTACTCAGAGGTAACACACATTTCATCTTTGAGAGGCCTGTTGAGCTTTAAGAAGTGTTATTTACTAGTTCGTGCTCTAATTTCTGTCACCATCATGTAGGCTCCCTAGGAGCTCTCCCTGGAGCTGTTTGGATAAGGAAGAACATTGCTGCTGCTGGCCAAGTACGTAATAAAAAGAACAGCAAAAGCCCAGTTCCGCACTCAGAGTTCTTTCGTTTCCCTCACAGGTACCTATACTGAGAGCTTTTCCTTCCCTTACTCGGTGCTTGACTCAGAATTGCTATTAAAGAGAGAAACCATATTTCCACAAATTTCCACTGCCTGGCATACCTTTCAGTGAGTATATTTTATTTACAGCACAAAGCTAATGGAGGCCATCTCTGAACGGTACATTTTAGACTCAAAGTACTTGAACTGATTCTTTGAACTCCAAACCCCTAGCTTTTTCAAGCAAGCTGCAGCCAGGATTGCACAGCAGCTTTTCCCCGTTCCACCCTATTTGGATGCACCCTAAGGGGGACACCATTTAAAATAATTTCAGAATACGCTCTTGGTATTATACTATGCACACAAGTAGATGGAATTACTTGTGTCAAAAAAACCCATATATTGGATATTACACTTGAAAGCAAATCGTCAAGTCTTAGGGAAGACAGTTGGATGTCATCAGTCTTTGCCTTAAGCCAAATACTTAGCCTGTACCGCATGACAGAGCACTTGTAGACCTATGTACATCTAACATGCAATCCAACCTGCCATTTGCTTGCCAAGCCAGAGCGAAACCTGCATGTATACCTGCAATAGAGGTTAGCATGGCATGATTTTGACAGATAGACAGACAGACCTTGTTAGCCTTTGTTCAAACATCTTGAAATTCTGGGCTCAGCTTTCACAGCTCTGGTGCTGGCCCACAGCACTGGGAACCTTCCTTGCCAGGGCATCCCATTGGTTCTGGCCACAATGGGGCACCTACCCCCTGCCAAGACGCGGAGCAAGGCACTTAAAGGACAACTAGGGGATCAGGCCCTGTCAGCATGCCTGACTAACCTGATCTATGAGAAGATGACCTGCTTAGTAGATGAGAGAAAGCCTGTGAGTGTTTTCTACCTAGACTTCAGCAAAGCCTTTGACACCATTTCCCGCAGAACTGTCCTGGAAAAACTGGCTGCTCATGGCTTGGACAGGCGTGGTCTTTGCGGGGTAAAAAACCCAGGTTGGATCGATGGGCCCAGAGAGTTGTGGTGAACAGAGCTAAACTCAACTGGCAGCTGGTCATAAGTGGTCTCCCCCATGGCTCGGTGTTGGAGCCGGTCTTGTTTATCCTTATCAATTACCTAGATAAGAGGATCAATTGCACCCTCAGTAAGCTTGCAGACAACACCAAGCTGGGCAGAAAGGCTCTGCAGAAGGATCTGGACAGGCTGGACTGATTGGCCAAGGCCAACTGAATGAGATTCAACAATCTCCGCTTAGTGCGGAGTCCTGCACTTGGAAAGCAACAATCCCATGCAATGCTACAGGCTTGGGGATGAATGGCTGGAAAGCTGCCTGGCAGAAAAGGAGCTGGGGGTGTTGGACTCAGTCTTAAAGGTAAATGACTCTGGTTACAGTATACTGCAATTTTCCTGCTGCCCTCACCCTTTGCCAGACAGATGTTAATGATTTCTTTGTTATACAAGGTTTAAGGTTTAGTAGCCTGTGAGACTTCTACACACAGATGCCCTCTCTCTTTTTCCTTAGCTGGTTTGACCAATTAAGACAGCCTGGAGATAATAAAGACAATTCTATTTCACCTGTATTTAGCTGGAATCTTAGATGAGAGAAGTCTGAAGCCTCTCAGTCCAAAGCTTGTCACCTCATGCTCTCAAAAACAGAGCTGATTGACAACACAGGCAAACTTGCATCCCATTTCCCCTTAAGTTTGAGGTGTAACTATCCCAATGTATTTTTTCTGACACAAGCTGTTATTTTGAGGAGCAGTGTTTCTAGATTTTGGGAAGCTGGTGAGACACTGTAAATTCTTATTGTAAGTCAGTGTAACACAACAGTAGCATAGAAGCGTAGCAAGGTCCAGTTTGGATCCACCAGCACATTCAGATCTTTCAGACCTGCCACCCCCTCCAGCCCATGACTTGCTGCAGTAGAGAAGTCATCAGTCTCCAGCAAACTGAAAAGACAGCCAGCTTTGGTAAAGGATTAAGAGCTCTTCCCCAGCTGCCTGAGGACATGGTATAGTGCCAGATCTGCAGGTCTGCCATCTCTCTCTACCTGATCCAAGCCTTCTGCTACAGCTCTTCACATCTCCTTTCAACCCATTTTCCCTTTCTGCTTCCAGAAGTCTTTTGCTTCCACCTTACTTCCATCATTTGTCACTTTCCCTACCTTAACCCTTCAGTATGTGGCAGTTTCCTCTTCCTCCTGCATCTTGCTTGGACGCCAGTTGGTGGCAGGACCAGTACAGACATAAGGCCCCAGCGCTTGCCTCTCTCCAGAGAGCTTTCAGGAGCAGTCCCTACCTAGGTCAGGCTTGATGCAGCCAAGGTGGCTCATCTGAATTTGTCAGATAACAATTCCTTACTCCAAAGTCTGAGGAAACAGAGCTTTGTAGCACATGACCACACAGGAGCTTTTTTTCCAGTTAACCTGGACAAAGCCAACATTTTCCCATCACAATCTCGTTTCAGAAGTAGTTAAATGCTTTCACCTTGGATTTGCATATGCACATGCAAGTCAGCTGAAAGCTAATACCACTCAAAGAAATGACAAATGAAATCATTAGAGCTTACTGAAATTAAGAAAGCCCCCACCATAAGTCCACAGATAGAGGACAGTATCTGGATGCACCCGCTAAAAACTGGCAGCAGCACACACTGGTAACATCAAAAACACACAGGAGCTGAGGAGAACTATAAAAAGAAGTTAAGGCAAAACTGCAGTGACAAAGCTACTCTGTCACATCGAGTTTTGAAGCAATCTGTTAAAGAAAAAAACAAACAAACGTACTTTGAGTACCTTAAAGTTTTTCATAGTGAAGTTTTAGTAACTTTTGCTACAAAACCAGTAAGTTTTATTTAAGTACTGTACACTGTTCTTGTAAACCTATACAAGTACATTCCTTCTCTAAACCTCCAGATGTTTGAATAATATACTTCATTCATGTTAAGCCAGCACTCCACATAATTTTATTTGTAGAATACCAATTTACAAACAGATATAAAAACAACAGAAGATAAAAACTCGTTATGAAACCTAACTAAAATAATAAAACAGTGCATTTTGCTTAATAGTTTAATTTCAATGCAATCTTAAATAAAAAGAATTAAAATTAAAATTAAGCCTGAATATTTTGGCATTCATTAGAGTTTCAACAGTGTATTAAAAAAACACTTCAATAATCATTCTAATTAATACACCCAATAACACAGAGTTATATAGGAGTATATAGTAGTTGCCATTGCATGAAAGCATATGACAACATATAAAAGAGCCAAACCATTTAACAACTGTGAACAGATTAATCACACTTCAAAACTGAACACAAACAATTTAAAGTGATTTCTGAAACTATAGATTGTGCTAACACAAAGGCACAATTTTTATTTTAAGTGTAAATTCACATTTCTAGAAGGTAAAAGTTTTGTGCTCACGCAACTTCAACTCATTGTGGCACAAACTCTAACTGCATGTATCTGAACTTTCAACAGAAAGACCTGGTTTCTATTTATTTAATCCAGTTTTAATAAGGGAGAAATTAAATTAGAAACGGGAGGTCTCTCCCTTCCATATTTAGACTGTAAACTATATTGCTTTCCCATCAGAAACTCTAGTTTTCCTGTCAAACTTTGTTAAGCTTGGTAACTATCAGTACCCTCACAGTCTGGTCAAAGGCACCGCAAACACATAGTCCCTTTTTGTCAGGGCTCCAGTCGAGGCTAGATATTGGCTGCGTGGACAAAGTCACATTCTGCAAGAGGCTGACTGAACCTGCCACCCCCATCTCGGCTCCTTCAGAATCCTTCTTTGAACGTTGAGCTGGGTACTCACTGGCAAGAAGTAAAGTAGAACACGCACTGTGAATTTACTGATAAACACACATTATCCTTTTTATTTTAAAAAGAACACAGAGAAGCATTTCCTCTGTTCTCAAGGTGAGGCAAATAAATGCCTTAAAATAATGAATAATCTTATCTAGCTATATCCACACTGCATACTTAAGAAATATTTCATGAAAGGAAAAGTGAGGCAGGAAGTTTTGAATCCTAACACCTCTCTCCCACAGCCCTTAATTTGAAACTGTTTGGCTTTTGCCACAGGCAAGAAAATGTCATCTCTGCTATCCCTCTGAAACTTAGTGCATGTATGTCACTGCATTTAGGATTATTAAATTATTTTGCCATGTAATATAAGAAGATGTAAAATTTAAGAATCACTAAAAGTCCAGGCTTTCAGCATTCTTCTCAGACATAAATGCTACCATGTGAATTTTAAGAAATCCCTTTTCTTCCATGTATCACCTTGTTAACCAAGGATATAATTAGACCTTGATTACATTAAGAAAGTGACAAAGGCAAAATTCACCTGTTCTCATGTTCTTTTAGGGATTACTTCAGGATTCCAGACCAAGTATTGACACTGGAATCACTGTTTCTACTGCATTTATAAGAAATAATTTTAACTAAATATTCTGAGGTTGAAAGCAGAACTCCACTCATTATTTTCAGGAAGATTCTTTCTTATAACACTAAAAGGCCAGTTTCTTATACCCTATGCAGGCCACTTACTACTTCCAAAGATGAAGGCTCCCAGCTCCTCCACTCGTCATAAATATATCTCTGTTCTGTGGCAGGTGCCGAACTTGCCATATAGTAGATTTTTGTGCCTAATAAAAAAAAAATGAGTATTGCATAGCAGTCAGTTACAGATGAGCTTCACATGAAAGGATGCAGAATCTTCAAATGGCAATCACTTGTATGAAGAGAACCCAGCTTTCTCACATTGGGTATTGGAATGTCTGTTCTAAGTTACTTTTGTTTCCTCCAGCCTTGTGACCTG
This sequence comes from Geococcyx californianus, assembly GCA_013389885.1. Taxonomy (NCBI): domain Eukaryota; kingdom Metazoa; phylum Chordata; class Aves; order Cuculiformes; family Neomorphidae; genus Geococcyx; species Geococcyx californianus. The sequence goes on from VWPV01016117.1 coordinate 15,150, forward strand.
CTGCCACAGGAGCAGCCAGGACGGGAACTGCCAAATCTGGCATCCAGCACACCCCATCCTTCTGCAGGGATACAGCAGCCGCCCTTCCACGGCGACCACTCACTAATACTTCAGCTTCTTTGGGAGTGGTGATGCGAGCAAGGTTAGAGGTAGAGTAGATACCCAAGCTTGTCCTTTGGAACTGCTCTAGAACTACAAGATTCCCAGGCTCTTAGCTGACAATTCACCACAAAGCTAATTTCACTGTCTGACTTCTCTTGAAGTCATTACTGGAAGGGAATATACTACAAACCCTGACAAACACAACGAACAATCTACAAATCAAATGTAAATCTTAGCTTAGGCACAGCAAGATCACAGAGCAACAGAAATCACCAAAGGAAAAGCTCCAATGCACACAAACTGACTTAATGCATAACTGTCTGAAAATGTCCAAAAGGAAGTAAGTCCAGGGAGTGAAAAATAAGAAATTCCATTTTCACATTTTGAAGATTACAAACACTAATTCAGTGCACATTTTTGTATTATCCAAAGTACTTTCAACATCTTATCTGCTTTGAATGGTGATATGGAAAACACTAATTTAAAGATATTAAGTTGAAGCTCAGCCTTTTTTAATGTAGGCAGAACTTCACCACAGAAGTTCCTTTTCTCTACTTATGATCAGGTTTTGGTCACTAAATAAAATAATTTAAAAATAAAAAATACTCTTCTGTAAAGACCTTACACTAATAAATGCAGTGGTCACAGATGGAAGAAAAACATGTTATTAGAGTTCTCCGTACTATAACGGCCTCCAGACCACTAAGTTTCACCTATATATCCTCTCACTCTCAATATCCCAATCCAAAAATGTTTGATTCTGAAGGAAAATAATGATTTCTATATCTCATATGAGCTCTGGTGACTGCAGGATGAAAAGTGTCTGCAGAGGGCACACTTTGTTTTGGGATATATTTAAGATTTGAATCTGCAGTCTCATCACAATTTAATATGCCCTCCAATAAACATGACTCGCAGACTGGGGGTACAGCTAAGTCCACAGAGGTGTGACTGCAATGGGACTCAAACACCAGAGCAGTCCAAATATTCAGGCTATAAAAGGGAGGAAACATGGATGAGTGCTGGCAGCAGGATGCACAGCAGCCCTCTCACTGCTTGCAGCTGGGGCCATACCAGCCACACTACCATGACAGTCTGTGTCCCAGTAACCTGTTCACCTGTTACCTATCAGAGACAAATGCTGTAGACCAGCAGAATTTTGACAGCATATATTCAAAAAGTTTGCCTCATATTATAAAGTTCCCTGTCTCCCCATACCTTCTCTGAAACAGAAGCAAAACCTTTGGTTGGATGCTGAGTTCTCATATCGAAAACATGAAATTTTCCCTCAAGCGATGTGGCCACTAGCTTGTTCATATTTACATCTTTTCTGTCAAACTCCACACTGCAAACCTGGAAAAATAAAAAAAATATATTTAGCTTTGAAATTTAGCCACTGCTACAAAAACAGGGGGCTTGTGGTTTGTAAATATGTATTAGTCGTTGGTTATTTTTACAATGACAAGATAACCAATTTGGAAATAACAGAATCACTTGAAAATGTGAATCCACTGAAAAATACCTCACGCTACCCAGTGTAAGAACTTGAGGGGTACAATTTAAAGAAAATTATTCCTGTGTACAAGCTCAGCAGAAATGTCTTCTGGGTAGTTTTCAGGTCAAGTCAGAGTCCTTTTAATTTTCTGTCCTGTATAGAAGCTGGAATGAAAAAGACTTTTATGGTTTCCTTACCCCATTCTTAATGTTGGTCTCCCATCGTAGTGACATGGTTTTTAAGTCAAATAATTTAATATCCCCATTGTCATATCCAGCACATACAACACGCTCCTCTTGATTGTAAGCATTGCCTGGACACAGAGAAAGAATTAATCAGAACACAGAAACCCTCTTTAGTCTGTAAATTTCAGACCTCCTAAGCCTGCAATTTATCTCATATTCCTGCTAAAAATATTACTACTGGGATATTAAGATTTAATGAACTGGTTGGTTTTCATACCTGAAGAGTATAGAAAAATATAGTTTCAAAACTGGCAGTTTGTTTCTTTTAAAAATAGGAACAAAATTCTTATTCCTCCTGCCAAGCACAGCCTAAACTGCACACTGTTCTTGTAAACCTATACAAATACATTCTTTCTCTGAAATCGTTGCTATAAATTGTACTCCCCAGACAGCACCACGGCACCAGGGCAAAAAGCAGTTCCTTAACCAGCCTCTCAAGCGTGAAACGTTACTGTGGCAAGAAGACTCTTCTGCAGACACAGGCTCATAAAGAGGCCCCTGGCTGTCACCATGGCCATCGCTAGACAGATGCAGAAGCCTGCCTCCAAAAACTCTCCATCAATAGATTCAAGGAAGCAAACCAGTGTCTGGAAGAAGTTAGCCCAGGGCACATAGTTCTGGATGAACCTGGCTTTGGCTCAAGCTTCAGTAACTCAAAAGAAAACTGAAGAAAATATGAGGCCACTTTTTTCTCTGTCAAAGCAGAAGACAAAGGTATCAATAGCAAAGAGCATTACAGTTGAACCTACTTGCCAGGAAACATCCTCTCCTTACTATCAATTTTGTTATTATAATCCATGCACTTATTAGCAGCCTGTAAAACATGCTCCCTGCCTCTGGCGGCAAAAGTGGAGCTAATACAGAAATGCCAGCTTGTGTAGAACACAAGCAGCTTGTTCTCTCCAAAGGAAAAATGCAGAGCATACATCAAGTGTCTCAATCATCTTTAGTCAGCTCTTAGCTTCAAGGATTTCTTTAATTAATGTTCTAATGCTTGACAGTTGGAATTACACTACAACAGTGACTGATTCCCTGTACAATGCAATGTCTGTGTTCCTTCAGGACAGCACAGCTGGATATACCTTTTTTACAGTCCTAAGCACACAGACAAAGCTTGCAAATCTTATCTATGAAAAGACTGACCAAAGGTGATATGAGAGTAAAGTCCAAAACTCAGCCATGACAAAACTAGCTTCTTTTGAAAAACACGTTAAAACCGCAAAACCTGCTACTGATTGGCCCATACAAAGTAAAGTATTCCAAGACATCCTGAAATACTTTGAGAATTGTCAGAGCACACTAATCTTATAGGAAAGAATGGTTAAAATCTGGTAAATTACCAAATGCTACTGTCCAGCAGTCTCTTTTGCTCTCCCCCTGTACAGGTTCCATATTAGCGACCGGAGTATCCTTCTGTCTTGGGTCCCATACCTTCACAGTTCCTGCGAAAGAAGGACAATGGCTTTTGTATTACAGACACATTGTCACATTCCTTTTACCAGGGAATGCCTTTGCTTTTCAGACCTGATCATTCAAAAAAACAGGAGCATCTCTTACAATTCCAGAAAGCCAGACTGCGTTTAGCGAATAGGAAAAACTGAACCAGAAATAAAGCAGAAATATTTGCTAAGGGTATATTTTCTCAAGCTGATATTTTGCATTTATTATGTTTTGTATTCCTTCTGTCCTGTGCTCAGTGACAACAGAATCTTTTGCTAATCTACAGCTTCTTAAAAGAATTAGAGAAAATTTGTCCCAAGAAAGACTCAGCAGACTGAGTATGCGGAACTAGTTGCAACAGATCTGTAACTAGTTCAGATGGCAGGGTACACCCTGTCATCAAAGCTTGCAGACTGCTTTCTCAGAATAACTGAAAAGACTTGCAGAGTTCACTAACTCACCATCTCGACTGCCAGTCACAATTTCTGGTGCACCTTCCCCAATTCCTAAGCCTCCTACACCATCTATACTGTTTATGATTTCCTTATGACCTTTCACAGAATACACAGGTATTTCAGGAGCTTCTAAATTCCTAGGCAAGAAAGAAAAAACAGGTAACATGGCATTTTCCTCAACACTCAGAATCTGTATAAAAATGAGAGGAAACTTGAGCGCAAATAATATAAGCTCAGATTATCAGTGGGAACAAAATATGGATATCACCACTAAGAACCACAAGTCTTCGTTCAAGTCCTTCTCTGGCTACTCCTTTAGACTGGTCTGGAAGTTTTTGCTCACTCCTGGATTTCCCTGTTTGTAGAGGCAGAAAAGGGCTGCTGTGGTGAATTCCACAAGAACCAGCTTTTATGATGGAGTCACGCTACAGATGAAAATACTTCAATTAGTTTTACTTTCAGTAAGTGTATAAAATGACCTTTTTCACTGATACCCATGTAGCTCTGCCTGCTGCTCTTCAGCTTCCAATGAAAGCTGCATCCGATTTTGGGCTTCATGGTTCTTTCCCTCCGATTCTCATCCTTCGAGAATCCTTCAGAATTTTATTTTAAATTCCAACTCATGATTAATCCATGGCAATCCTGCCACTACAACAAAATAGAATCAATAGCTCCTTGGCAAGGGAAATATTATTATAACAATAACAGCAACAATAATAAAAGCAACCCCTTTCTGACTGTATAACTTTATTTCATTATCAATTTACCTTCACAAATTAATTATACAAATCATTGAGGATCTGAAAAAACATTTGAAGCTTTAAGATTAATAACACATTTAATCTAGACATCGAATTCAAGCTGAACACAACCTCTTATTTTGTATTCATGCATCCATTCAAAAGCCTCTTTTCAGAACTTTTAACAGGTTCTTGTAGCTTCACACAGAAGATGCAAGTGAACAGCACTGAATTAAACCACAGTGAAGAATTCATGTTTTTACAACACAGGCAACCTCCAACACAGTAGCCAGCGAAGCTTATGACTGGGTCCCAGCCACATGCAGCAGAAGAGAGCACCTTGTACAGATGTCATCCACAAACAGAAACATCAGCTCAGACACGTACACCATCAAGCAAAGAAGCTTCTGAAGAGCATGTGCACTTACCATATGTTAAGGTTTCCACCAAAATCTCCTGTTGCCAAGTATCTTTGCTGCACAGATGTAGCACCAAAAGTTCCACATTTTATAGGCTTAGGCTTTTCAATCTTTAAAAAAGAGGAGACGTGTCAGCACATGGGAAAAAGCCACACAACTGCAGGCTGTGGCAGCAGTTTCCTGAGAGCCCACGGGCAGCAGATTTCAGTGAAACATGCATAGGAGATTTGGTATAAAATACAATTCATGTGCTATCGAACGCAAACTATGCTGTGTGTTTATTTCTTTGTGCACAGAAAAGCAGAGACTTCTGTTCAATGGTTTTAAAAAAACCCCAGAACATGCAAGCACCTCACCTCACCTGGCTGATACCGAGGCTGCTGTTTCTGACCCACAAACCTGGCGCTGCGGGACTAGCCTGGCTGGTCCTTCTTGGTGGCCCCACAGGTCCCCGCACACCCGAGGTGCTGTCACTCGGTAAAATTCCCAAAGCTCCCATAGGCAGTTTGAGTTAAAAACTCCAAAACGCACAACCTGCTTTCCCTGAGACGCAAACCATGGCAACAGACCAGAGGACGCCTGGGCATGTGTGAGTGAATGCCAGTTACGGGATTGGCAAATTTAGGTCTTGAAACAAGCCAAACAGTGGGGCCTTCCTCTATTTTTTTTCTCATTGGCTCTGGACGAGCGGCTCCCCCGTCCCCTTCCCTCAGCAGAATAATCACAGAGTGACCCGAGTCGGAAGG